>PVIC010040979.1:0-16431 GCA_004025085.1 Thryonomys swinderianus
CAAAGATCTTTTAAGTAGACAGAGATGTAAGTTGAGCAACTGTGGTTATAGGAACTGGTGAAAGACTTCTCATGACTTTCTCAGTGCCAGGTACTTGGCCATAGCACGGAAGTGGGAACAAAGGACAGAGTGACATCTATATATAACTCAGAAAAGACCAAATATAGAAAGAAAATAAATTTAACCATGATGCTTCATTCCCTGTATGAACTCAGTGGAGAAAGGTTACTCATTTCCTTTAAAATTCATTTCCTATTCCATGAGACTAATAGCATTTCTTGCTTCCATAGTAAGATACCATATTAAATCAAGAAATTAGAGTATAACTTAAGATTATAGAGGTCAGCTGCAGAAAAATCAAAGAACATGACTATTGCTGATTAATAGAACTAAATGGAAAGGAACTAGAGATTTTTATTTCAAATTTTTTACATTTCAGGATCATTTGATTCGTGTGTGTATGTACAAACATATACCGTAGCAAAAAAGTAATTTGAGGTCATGAATATTTTCTTCATGTCAACCAGTGTATGTATGTTAATAAAAGTAAATTAATTGAATTTATATATTAAATCTTATTCATTAGTTTCAACTTTTAGAAACTACATATTAAAAACAAGTCAATCAAGGAATATGATGGAAATATTATAAACAGTGATAATATAAAACAGTATAATATATAGTATTGAGTCAGATGAGTGAAAAGAAAGTAAAAATATGCTATAATTCATCCTTACACAAATCTAACAGATGCTGTGTAGAATTTATAAATCAAGTCAAAACAGACCTAAAGACATCTAACTACTAGGAAAAGTTAAAAATGATACTATAACACATTTAGTAAGCTGAGAAGGAAATATAAACATTGATTAAAATTTTAATTCTTCATCTTACAGATAATCTGGTTAATAGATATAGGCCAAAGTTGATTGCTATGGCTTGTATCTAGATATCTCTGCAAAAAATTCATGTGCCCACATGTAGAGCTTTACCAAGACAGCTGGATCTCGGGCATGTGATACTGGGATCGAGAGTGTATGGTACTAAATTTTTCCACTGATTGACTAAGCATAGTTTAGGGTATAGACACTGGAATCCTGCAGATGGTGGCACCAATCACTAGGCTTATAACCTAGATTGAATACAAAGGGAAAGGGAAGCCAAGAGCATTGCTACTGCTTTGTCACTGGTTGCTCGCTACCTGCTGCCTGCCACATCATGTACAGTTTCTCCTCTGTGAGGTCCTTTGCCATTCTTCCCTGTCTTGAAGCCAGCCAATTATAGACTGAAACCTCTATGATCTGTGATCCAAAGTAAACCTTTCTTCCTTTAAATTGTATATGTTGGACATTTTATCCTAATGTAAGGAAAAGTAACTAAGACACTAATAAAACAAAAATTAGAGGGTAACAACATCATAGCAGGCAAATACAGAAGTAAAAAGCAATATGACTATTTCTGGTTAATAAAACTAAAGAGGAGATAGGGAGGGAGAGATATCTTTTTCAAATTTTATACATTTCAAAATCATTTATCTCTGTGTGTGTGTGTGTGTGTGTGTGTGTGTGTGTGTGTATGCTCATGTATCATTTTAAAATGTTAAAAGAGTAAGGGGTCTGAATACTATCGGAATTAATTAATACTCCAAACGGTTTATATAAAAAATCAGTTGATGAAGTCTAGTTCCTTTCAAAATTGACTTGCTCACATAAATATGCCACTTTTCATCAAAGATTATTTTAAGAAATGACCATTAAATTTTTTCTATTTTCTGTAAGATTTTTGTTGAAAATATCTTCGATTACAAAATACAGCATTCACTGTATAATTATTAAATGAATCTCTTTTAATATCAAAGCTAAATAAAAATTTGCTTCTGCACTTAAAGTGGCACAACCCTTGCCTAGAATATGAGAGATCTTGGGCTCAATTCGCAGCACACCCAGAGACAAAATCTTGGCTTTCGATGAAGGACTATTTTGATTTTTTTCTGTAATTAAGAGAATTGTTAATTGGTTATGCTTGCCTTTTTTTGATCATGAGATAAACCTGGGTAATAATTGGAATTTGGATATGCAATATTTAAGTCATAGCCAAGTACATTAGTTTTTAGAGCTATCAAAACTCACTGATCAAATAATTTTCCCATGAATTTAAGGGATATATTAGCTAAATTTTGATGTAGTCATGTAAAATACAAAGCAGAATGCTCCCAAGAATTCTCAAATGAGCTGGGTCAAAGTTGAAGCAGACCTTCAGGAAGAAACCTTTGCTACACTAAATAGAAATTCCAGGATAAAGAAACATTTACCTATAGTACAAGCTCCCAAAAATGGGAACACACTACCCTATTCTCAGGCATTTTTCTCCTGGGCGAACTATAGAGGCAAGGTGACAAAACACATATTTCAGCATTCCTCACTAGCAGATAATGCCTGTGCTGTGCCTGCCTCTAACCATGCTAGTATTTAAAAGCTATTACATGATTTGATTGCAAACTCCAGGGTGGGAAACTAGATACCTAAATTTCTTCCTTACCCTTTCCTTTTTCTCTAATTGAAAGTCTAAACTCTTTATATACTTGAGATAGTAGGCCTTTGAAGATGTTAATGAGTTCTAGAATGTATGATGGATATTGTGAAGTAGAAAATATTCGAAGGGAAATGTGGTGGAGGGGTAAGTAATGAGGGGTAAAGAAAAATGTGTCGGTAATAAAAAAAAGGGAAACAAAACTTATCTAGTGAGGGGGTGGGAAGATGCGGAGTGGGTAGAGGAATGGGTAAAAATAAGAATTAAATTGCTTCATATACTGGTACAAATTCCCAATATTGAGAGTGATCATGATATGTATATACAATGTACCAATAAAGATAAAAATAAGTTAAAAAAAGAAAGTAAGCCTACCTCACTGGGTGTCTGCTCTTCCTGCAGCCTTTCTCTTCTTAGTGATAAGTTACTTTTAGTCCTTCATCAATTAAGCAGAATAATAAGAGGATAGATGCAAAGGGCAAAGAAATTAACTCTGTAGGTTAAAAAGTCTCTGGATGCTACAAAGATAGGTACAGTATTAAAGGTGGCATATCACTCCCCATGAGGTTATCTCAATGTCAGATCTGGCTATAGATCAACTAACTACTGTACTACTAACTCCCACTGCTTTGCAAACAAGTCATGGTGAATGTCTACTACTTTTTTTTTTTTTTTTGAGACAGGGTCTCGCTTTGTAGTTCAGGCTGGCTCTGAGCTCACTATGCAGCCCAGGCAAACCTCAAACTCAGCAATCCTCCTGCCTCTGCCTCCTGAGTGTTAGGATTACAGGCGTGAGCCACAACACCCAGCAAAGTTCTACCACATTTGACACTGTGTTCACTTTACATTCCTCTCTTCATAACTTGCTGAATTCTATGTAGTACTCATTTTCTACTATGCTAGAGGTTATAGTTAGTTAAGTAGACATGGTTACTCAGCATTATAAAACAGTCTCTTCTGAGTTTTGAATGGATGAGCAAAGACTCCAAGAAAAAAATTTTTTGAGAACTTGAACCATTTAAAGAATCTCACAGGGCAATGCCATATTAGGGCATAGAGCAGAACTTAACCACCGGGAAATGCAATGACTCATTTGGACCAATGGAGACATCAGTATCTCATAACCACAACATCTGTGCAGCTCCCTTTGCACCTCTTCAGGGGGTGGAGGCCTGGGAGCTAAGTGAGGCAGACACAGGAGCTCCGGGCCGAGGCTGAAGTGATGAAAGGAAACTGAGGACTGAGCAGTCAAACCTAGAACCTGTGTTCAGAAAACCAAATCTGTAAGACTTCATTCTTCTCTGTACTTTTGCAATTTTTTTTTCATTTTTCCTTGCCTATACAGAGAAAATTATAAAGTTTTGTAAAGTTCACTTTACAAAAGAATTTCTTTTCATTTTTTAAGTGTTAAGTTTTTAAAGTGTTATAATATCTTTTAAACATGGCTATGTATCTGTATATACCTTCCTAAAATATGATACCATTTTGTCTTAGACTACCGACAAAAAAACACTCCACTTGGGTTTTTTAAGCAAAATATCTACCTGAATTTAGTTAGTCATTAACTAAAGCCTTTTTTGCAGAATGTACTCAATGCTATGCTACATACTGAGGAAGATTCAGAAACAGAAGACAACCCTTTTGTCAAATAGTTTAATATTTAACAATGCTCAGAGTTTTTTTAGAAAGACAAGATGTTTGTATGTAGTAGCAACAAGCCCTAGTAATACAATTTGTTTTAAATGATGGAGTACATTCTCCAAAAGTCCTAAAATGCTAAAGAAAGACAGAAGCCTAAAGTAATCTGAAAGGCAACAATGAAAAAAAAAATAGAATCAACAAACAAAACCAGTTTCCTCAGACAGAAGAAATGGAAGGTATTTGAATTGGAACCAGGTATGGAAACTAACCAAGTAGTAGGCAAACTACTTAGAAACTAGCAAGATAGAGTGAATGACTAACTTCCAGGATGCACTTGCATTTCTTTTGAGATGAATCCGATTTAACTTTAATTTAAGCAATTTGAGATGGCAATCCTTTCCATCTCTGCTCCTTCCCAAAATTCTAAAGACATGAATAGAGGTTAAAGTTTTAAGTAAGTTCACTGACAGCCATTGGTAATAAATAGGACAAGATTTCAAATACTTACTGGTACAAAAAAAAAAATTCACTTTTCATCGGCTACATTACTGGGTTCTGTTTTGCTATTACCAACTAATTCAGCCTTGGTGATTCCTAACAAGTTTCCTAGGACAGTTCACAAATATTAACTTGAGAGTTTTTTTTTTTAATTTGTTGGCATGTGGGCTGAGAAAACACTGGGTTTGACAATTCATAATGTTTTTCATTACCTATTATTTAAAAACAAGAATCTCTGATGATTTCCTCCCCTCTATGCTCTAGATAAAGAGAACAGTTTGACCTAAAAATACAGGCCAATATGCAGACAAATGACAAAATAATCTTATCCCTTCATCCTTTTTCCTCTCCTATTCACCCCTTCTTTCCCCTTCCTATTCTCTCTTATACCTATTTTTTAAGTGGTACATGACTACATCTCAGCCACTGGGGAGGCTGAGGCAGAAAAATAAAAGTCTCAAAACCAGCCTGTGCAAATTAAGATGAGCTAGTCACAAAACAAAATGAAGGTTCAATCTTCAGTAACTGAAGGGAAGAAACAAGTACCATTGTTAATAAAGGGAAGAATAACCTTGAAGTTGCTTTGCGGAATTCTCAGGCCCCAACCTCTGTAACAGTGACTAGAGGGAACACCAAATTAATACTTCATAGAATGTCTCATCCTAATGACATTTAGTCTTCCCAAAACCCAAAATCTACATGACTCATCAGGGTCAACTTCAAATCTCCATCTTCATTTCTGTAGCAAATGTAGTCAAACCAAATGTGGTTGGAACCAAGCACCAATATATAACAAAGATCCTAGTATTTTATGTAGCAAGATGATATCTTGACTATTAATATTTATGCTATTCATTCTGTCCTGAAATCTCTTTCTGATTCATATAGTTCTCAATCTAGCCATAGAAAAAGAATTATCTGGGTAGATTTTCTAAAGGCTGATAACTATACTTTACCTCAGACCAATTAAATCAGAATCTCTGAGAATGGGGCCAGGAACTGTTAGGGCTTCACTTCTTCAGGTGGTCCTCAGATGTAATCTGTGTAATCGGTGATGGCAGCCAGTGGAGTTAGACATGCTCATGTGGCCTCAGTGAGGGTGACTTGGTCTGGGTTGCAAAGTGAAATACAAGATTGTATTGTGGTTGGAAGAGTGGCTGGAGCTGAGGGCATGGAGACAGCATGTCTGAAGTTGTGATCGGTCCCAAGAGACTCATTCCAACTCACATATAATCTTGAACACCTATGCAACATGAGGCTGGTTGTACCACCCTCCTTTCAATGTTTCTTACTTAGTATTCTACTCCAGAAAGAATGTTCACTTTTTTCCTCTTTACTTTCTAATCTAATTTTTTCTCAGTGTGAATTTGCAAAATCTTCATGTAATAATTATAATTCACGAATCACCTCATTGTCCCAGACTTGCCAAAATGAGCCCTACTAACTTTTTGATATGACATCATCTTTTCATTTCCAGTTCTCTACTTTCCTACTCTCACATTCTGTCACATGTTCCAGGCTCATTATGAACAGTTTGCTGACACTGATAATTAGTCAGAAGTTCAAGACAAACTTCTTTTCCTTTGACAAAACTATGCGATTCATCCATCACTTCCCCAGACTCTAATCAGGACACACAAACTGAGTGATACAAACAAATAATAATAGAAAACTTTGACAATAAGTTAATACTGAGAAACTTGGTTGTTTTAATACTACCTAAAATCTTTCATTAAATATGAAGAGATTTCTATAAGTCAACATTGCAGTTCTAACAAGAAGAGTAAGAATAAAGGGAAATTGCCTGGAAATCCCAAGAAAAGTAACATTTGCTCTGTAGTCTTCAGATTTCAAATCAGTGAATAAACATAGTATTGTATTTCCTGAAAGCTAGATTGTCATATTACTGTTGCCAACCAAATGCTTTTCCATAAATTATATATGTATGAATAAAGATATGAAAAAAGGAGTAAAACTATGTGTTTATTGAAAGTAGAAACTGAAACATTAAGGGCCGGAGATTTGGCTCAGTGGTTCCAGCGCCTGCCTCACAAGCACAAGGTTCTGAGTTCGATCCTGGTAACCACATACAATGGTGGGCGTGGAGACTCACGCCCAGGAGCAATCAATACCACATACCACAGTGCCGGGTGTGGTGGCTCACACCTGTAATCCCAGCACTCAAGAGGCAGAGGCAGGAGGATTGCTGAATTCAAGGCTTGCCTGGGCTGCAGAGTGAGCTCAGGGCCAGCCTGAACTACAAAGCGAGACCCTGTCTCAAAAAAAAAAAAGAAAAAAAAAGAAAAAAGAAAAGAAACTGAAACATTAAGTGATAAAATTCTTCTTTTAATCTATGTATAAATACTTTAATTCTAACTTCGGTAGCAACTATTTTGTATGTAGATGCCTCGTGGTGAAAACAAGTTTTAAAAAGCAACAAAGAAGTAATTTGTAAGTCTACCACCTACTTATAATTATTACTAACATCTTGGAGTGTACCTTCCCAAAAGCTAACATGTGTATTGGTTGTGTGTGTGTGTGTGTGTGTGTGTGTGTGTGTGCTGGTTACCAGTGTTGGTGCCTATAAGCCCTAGTCTTCACTCAAAATTTGTGGGTCCAACACCATGAAACAATAAGAGATACAGCTCCTGCCAGCTGGTAGGGGCTAAAATTTATCACGCTATGTTCATCTTCCTACTGTGCTTTCTACTTGCTAGAGTAAGCTTCCGGTTCCTGTATCTGAAACTGCAACCTATTACACTTGGACATGCTGAATTTGTGCAATTTGTAAGACTGGGCAGCTTCTTCAGTTTCCCTGTCTGTGCTTGAGCTACCCATTCAATTTTGAAACCATACTGCGGGGCCCTAATATCCAGTCTAGCTCTTAATAATGAACCTCTGCTCCCTGAGCCACTCAGTATTTCCTGACCCCTTGGCTAGTCTGTCCACCTGCTCATGAGCCTTTGCTAGAGACTTTAACTGCAACAATCCACCCACCAAATTGTATTGTCAGGATCATTTTCTTGAAGACCTGAATGAAGGATGGAGTCCCCTAATTTTGGTGCACCTGAGTCTCATCAGCTCCTCTTTCCCATCAGCCCTCTGCTTATTCCAAATCTCTGACTGAATTTGGGAATGTTCTTTATCCTGTCATATGTTTTCATCGTTTGCTTTCCTGTTTTATTTAAAACTAGCTACCCTTTATGGAGCACTGGATTATTTAAACTGGAACAAAAGAATCAGTGACAGTATTTTAATGAATTCTCTAGTAATCTGTCAAAGCAATGAAAGCGTGCATCAACACCCACAAACACTATTACCTACACATGCTCAATCCCACCTGACACAAATTAGCTCCCACATTACAGCTTTATCATCAGGAACATCAGGAAGACAAATAAAAAGAATGGAGAAATAACCAAGGGATATTTCTTCATATCATATTTTTCCTTTCAGGGAGAAAGCAAAGCAAGAAGTATTTTATCCACTAATATGATGTCTTTCTTTTGATGTGTTTTAATTTGTTCTGAAGAAGTGTCCTGGCTACATTTTTTTACCTTTAAACATTAGATAATAATCATTCTTTATCATTGTTTTAATTTCCCCAGAACTACATATATGGGAAGCTATTTTAAAAGCAAAAAGGCACACTTACTCAACGGACTCACCTGGACAAGCCGAAGTGCCAAGGTTGTCTTTCAAAATTAGAAAATCTGCCTGGGGATTTAACTCAATAGTTTTGGCATCTGCCTCGCTAGAGTAAGGTCGCAAGTTCGATCCCTGGAACCACATACCACAGTTCCAGGCATGGTGGCTCACACCTGTCAGCAATCAGTACCCCACACCACAATGCCACATGTGGTGGCTCATGCCTATAATCCCAGCACTCGGAAGGTAGAGGCAGGAAGATTGCTGTGAGCTCGAGGCTGGCCTGGGCTACATAGTGAGTTCAGGGCCAACCTGAACTACCAAGTGAGACCCTGTCTCAAAAAATAAAAATAAAATAAAGTAAAAAAGGAAAATCTCAGGATGGTACACGTTTTTCTCAAGAAGAAATAATACTTTCTGAGATGGGCTAGCTAATAAGCACATTGTACTGGAGCAGTCAAGAATTCCAAACCTAATTCATCACCAGCTGTGGCCTCGTCTCTGGAAAGAAGCCGTGCATTTATATACAGGTTGAACCCTACATACAAGGAGAGTACGTTGCTATCAATTACTGTGAATGGAGCATCATTATTTAGTTCTTCCCACCAGCCTGCATTGGTATCAAATTCCCAGCACAGAAAATGAGCTAGGGGGCAGCCTCAAAGCAAACTCAGGCTGTCTAAAGGCTAAAGGGAGAAGTGAATGGGTGAGGGAAATTTACTAAGAACCCTAGTAATCAGGAAGGCAGATACCTGGTCTGTAACTGATAGGCCAGCTCCTGCTCAGCCCTAGCCTAGTAAGACCCTGCAGAAATGACTGCCCCATATTCACATATATTCTGAGGTTTTATAAGATAAGGTGGAAGAAAATTGTATACTTATGAGAATCCTGCTGATGTTTAAATGTTGGTAATTGGCTCTAACCATTTTCAAACTTCCAGCAAGCCAAGACGTACACATGTGCAGGCCAGATGTAGCCCTCATACTTCTAGTTTGTGAGCTACACTCTCGAGTGTATGGAAGGAGAAACATATTGCAGCCTAGTGAGAACTTGCAGAGGTCACCCACAGGTCCCAGAGCATGTCCTCTATGATCATCAGGGACAGAGGGACGCAAAGACACTCTTTGATTATGTCAAAACTGGTCAACTTGTTCATAGGCCTTTACTGAAGATTATAAACACATGATAGACAGATGATAGATAGATGATAGATGATAGATATAAATAGATATAGATAGATGATAGATAGAGATAGATAGATACTTTGATCTATATACTTTCTGAAAAACTCATGGATTATATTGCAAGTCCAAATGTACTTAACACACCTAATCTACTGAACATCAGAGGTTAGCCTAACCAACCTTAAATATGATCAGAACACTTACAATAGCCCAATGATAACAACACCTATTTTATAATAAAGTTGAATATCTCATATATGACTGAAAGCTTCAGCTTCCTGAACTACCCAACATCATAAGAAGGTATCATACCTACCTGGGAAAAGAACAAACTTTAAAATTTGAAGAAGTGTTTTACTAAATATATAGTAGTTTTATGTCATGACAAAGTCAAATCATCATTAAGTTTAGGATTTTCTGCATATATGTGTTTTAATTTTTACCATGTATTAAATATCACAAATAAAATATAAGACCTTAGTATCAATTGCATATCCTTACAGATTCATCAAAATGATCTTTAATTCATTATATCACTATATAAAATACTACACATATTGCCTTACTCACAGAGGAAGCTATTTTCATCATTAAAAATACCTGTCAATATTTGACAGAAATTGATGTAGGATCTGGAGATAAATTACTAGGAAAAGACAAAGATCCCAGCCTGCAAGGGAGTAGAATTCCAGTAGTAAGCAGCTAGGCAATCAGTAGTGAACATAATAAGTAAATTATATGTCTGGTAGAAGGAACTAAGTTCTATAAAATAGAAAAATGAAGTAAGGTAAAGGGGACTAGGGTTACTGGGAGAAATTTAGCACATGATATTAAATTAACTATTTTATTTTTAAAAAGCTAAACAGATGAATAGCTAATGTGAGTCTTCAATAGTAATGTGGCTAAGCTGTAGCTACTTTCACATTGTTTTATTTTGATACCAATATACAAACTAGTAGGCAATCCAAAAATCAAAGAAATGATCATTTGTTTCTTTACTCACAGTTATTAAGTGAAAATTACTATATGAAAAACCCTGATTCAGGTCAGGCATTGAATTCAGAAAGAAGGATATGACAGAGACCGCAAAAGAAGACGTTAGCAACATGCTTGGGAGCTAAAAGCTTGTACTTTAGTAATAGTTTTCCTCTGCCCTGTGCCCCAGAACAAGATTCAAGGCTAATTTGGCTGTTACCATTCTTAACAATAGCTGGACTTGGGGAGAAGGTGGCCTCCACCTTTCTTCCACCTAATCCTTGGCCATGGGAGCTGTGGCCAATGTTATCCATCCACAAGGACTTGGTCTGCCTTCTGTATATAAATTCACAACATCACTCCTACTGCCCCTTCTAGTTTACCTCCTAATTGAGGGCTAAAATGGAAGAAGCCTTTATTTAGTGTCAACTGAATCAATGTGACAGCCTCCTAGGTGATATCAAGAAATAGCACATATCCACAAGAGTTAGTTTCCAATGATGAGGTATATAGAGATGATATAGAAAATCCTCACAAATATGTTTCCATTGCAGCATTGGTCTGAGAAATATATTTCCAGAGGGATCTGGGAAGCTAGGAACCTTCCCATGGAAAGACCCTCCAGCTTTGTGGGTACGCGGGCCCTCACTCCAACAAGAAATGTAGGTGTGGAGCGAGGCTGACACAAAGGCAGTTTCCCTAAACACACAATAGGAAGTCAGGTCATCCTGTGCGGAATGAAAAAGTCAGAAATAAAAAGTAGTGCTCAGCAGAGGATTATTTCTAAGATGATGAAAGCAGAGACCGAGCAGGGAACAGCTGGAATGAGCTTCTCAGCCAGATGTCTATTCTTCCGCATACTTACAGGGATAAGCTGGTGCTGGGTTAGTTAAAGGTTATGGGGGTTCAGTGATTGGTGTACTTCAGGCCAATCAGGATCTTAGCCTTTGTTGCTGGGTTGAACTGTTACTAGGGTGAACCATTGCTAGAATGAGTTAAGGGTCATAGTATCTAGGGGCTTCCAATAAGTGTAAATAAGTGGGTCACTAATAATAAGTGGTCCACATCTGCAAAGGGTTTACAAAGGGTAATTTCCAGTAAGCAGGTGGTCATTTATCTAGTTTGCCAGGTCAGTCATGCCATATTACCACTTCATGCCCTCTACCCCTGCCTACCTCCCTGACCCTACACCATGTGAAATTAACAGTTCTGCCCTCCACCTCATAACCACTCTGCTTCAACCTGCCTGGGCCCTGTGCTGCTCTTGGTGAAGTAGAAACAGGTACTAACTAGACACCTTTAGGAACTCATGTATATTCATTTTCCAGAAGATAATTCAAGGGCTGATATTTTTAATTTTTAAAAACACCAATACTGTACTTTTAATTCATTCACTCTTTTTGTTTCTTTTTAAAAAAATTTATTGATACTATTTAGATATTCATAATGATCATGTCCATAGGGAATTTGTACTTGTACTTGATACATCTTTATTCCTGTTTTGTTTTTCATTCCCCACTCCTTCATTCTCAACTCATTTTTTCTTATTTATAAAGATTTCTTTCAATTTTATCCTTTTTTCATTTTTCTCTCACTCCCCCCTAGTTCCTGTTTGTGTTTGAACAATATCTTCCTAGTACACAATATCTATTATATAGTTTGACCCTTTTTTACACTTTTAGTCTCTCACACCAGAGAGACAAGTTGATGTTTACACATGTGTGTCCAACTTATTTCATTTAAGAGTATAGTCTCAAGCTACATCTAGACTAGAAATGTCTCAAGTTGATCTTTACTGTTACTGAGTAGTACTCAACTGCATAAAAAAACTACAGCATTTATTCTTTCATTAGTTGATGGGCATTAGGGTTGCTTCCAGATTTAGCTATTACACACTGTACTGCTATAAACATTGGGGTATGTATATCGCTGTGGTATGATGTTTTTAATTCTTTTGGGAAGATACCTAGAGGGAGAATAACTGAATCAAATGGACCTCTAATTCTAGGTTTTTGAGGAATCTCCAAGCTAATTTCCTCAGTGGTTGCACCTGTCTACACTCCCACCAGTAGCGCAGAAGGTTCCTTTTCCTCCACAAGTCCACCAGCATTTGTTGCTGTTTGTTTTCTTCAGAATGGCCATCCTTCCTGGAGTGAGATGGGATCTCAGAGTGTTAATTTGCATCTCTCAAGTGACTGGTAATGCTGAACATTTTTATATATATATTTATTTGCCATTTGTACTTCTTTATCTGAGAAATATATGCTCATTTCAGATGCCCATTTTTGGATTTGGCCTTAAAATTGGAAAGATCTGATTTTTTTTCAATTCTTTATATTTTCTAGATATTAGTCTTTTGTCTTAGAAATAACAGGCTAAAACGTTTTCCCACTCTGTGTGTTGTCATGTCACTCTGTTGGTTATTTCATTTGCTGTGCAGACACTTTTTAATGAGATTCCAGTTATTGATTCTTTGTTGTATTTGCCAAGTGATTAGGGTTTTGGTCATGAAATCTTCACCTACATCTATGTTTTCAAGAATTCTAACTATTCTTTCTTCCAGCATATTTGGGTCTAAATCTGTGTCTAGATCTTTAATCCATTTTAATTTTAGTTTAGTGCAAGGTGAGAGAGGTGGTTCTAGTTTTAGTCTGCAGGATGTGGAAAGCCAGTTTTTCCAGCACCATTTATTAAAGAGGCTATAGTTCTTCCAGTAAATGTTTTTGGCCCCTTGTCAAAGATAAGGTAATTGAGTGTGTTTGAGAATGTTTTTATATTTTTTAATATGTTCCATTGATCCTCAGATCTGTCTTTTTGTCAGTACCATGCTGTTTTATCACAGTAGCTCTGCAGTAAAATTTCAAGTCAACGATTGTGATGCCCCTGCCTTGTCTTTATTGCTTAAAATTTCTTTTGTTGTGCTCGCTTCGGCAGCACATATACTAAAATTTCTTTTGCTTGGGCTGGAGGGTTAGCTCAGTGGTTCCGGCGCCTGCCTCGCAAGCGCAAGGTCCTGAGTTCGATCCCCAGTAACCACATATAATGCTGGGCATGGAGACTCACACCCACCAACAATCAATACCGCATACCACAATGCTGGACGTGGTGGCTCATGCCTGTAATCCCAGCACTCAGGAGGCAGAGACAGGAGGATTACTGAGTTCACGGCGGCTTGCCTGGGCACCATAGTGAGCTCAGGGCCAGCCTGAACTACAAAGCAAGACCCTGTCTCAAAAAAAAAAAAAAAAAAAATTTCTTTTGCTGTTCCATGTCTCATCTTGTTCCAAATGAATTTTAGGAATATTTCTCTAGTTCTGTGACATGTGATAATGCTATTTTTATTGAGATTATTTTAAATCCATATAATAATTTTGGGGGAGTCCATTTTTCTATGCTCTTCTTCTGACCCAAGAGCAAGAGATATCTTTACATTTTCTGATTTCCTCTTCAATACCTTTTTCAAAGTACTGTAATTTTCAGTGTAAATATCTCTTACCAATAGATGGATTCTGTTTCAGTTTTTCAGTGCTGTTGTGAAGATATTGTTTCCCTAATTTCTCTACCAGCAAGTTTGTTATTTATGCACAGAAATACTGTGATTTTGAGTGCTGAATTTGTAACCAACTATACTATGGAATTTGTTTATTTATTTATTTATTTATTTGTTTGTTTGTTTGTTTGTTTGTTTGAGATAGGGTCTCACTTTGTAGTTCAGGCCGGCTCTGAGCTCACTATGTAGTCCAGGCAAGCCTTGAACTCAGCAATCCTCCTCTCTCTGCCTCCCGAGTGCTGGGATTACAGGCGTGAGCCACCACGCCCGGCACTGTGGTATGTGGTATTGATGGCTGGTGGACGTGAGTCTCCACGCTCAGCATTGTATGTGGTTACCGGGGATTGAACTCAGGACCTTGCGCTTGCGAGGCAGGCGCCAGAACCACTGAGCTAACCCTGTGGCCCTGGAATTTATTAAACCTATAAGTCTTTTGGTAGAGTTTCAGGAGTCTTCTACGTAGGGTATTATGCCATCATCAGAAAATAATTTAACTTCTTCCTTTTGTATCTTTATTCTTTTTTATTTATTTGTCTAATTGTTCTACCTAATATTTCCAGAACTATATTGAACTATATTGAATAAGAATGGTTATAGTGAACATCCTTGTCTTGTTCCTGACAAGTTTTAGTTTTTAACCATTTAGTATGGTTTTGGCTGTTGATTCATCATAGACAGATTTTTATCAAATTGAGATTAAGAACAATCTATTCCAAATTTTTGTAGAGTTTTTATCATGAATGGGTGTTGGACTTTGTCAAATACTTTTTCTGTATTTATTGAGATTATTGTGTTTTTGTCCTTGGCTCTGTATATTAACTTATGAATTACACTTATTAATCCGTGCATGTTGAACCATCTCAACACCCTTCAGATGGATTCCTCTTGGTCATGGCATATAATCTTCTTGATGATTTTCTGTATTCTGTGTGCTAGTGTCCTTTGAGAACTTTTGCAACTATATTCATTACAAAAATTGACCTATAATTCTTTTTTTTCTGGTATTCTCTGGTTTTGGTATTAGAGTAATCATCTACCAGGAATGATTTTGGGAGGATTGTTTCCCTTTCAATTTCGTTAAAGAATTTGAGGAGTAGTGGCCTGAGTTCTTATTAAATTTCATGTAGAAATCATCAGTGGCACCATTAGAATCTGGAATTCTTTGCATCAGCTTGCAGTTGTTGGACTGATTTTTCATGGCCCCCTGCCATTTTTAAGGTATCATTTTTTATGGTTATTAACTGAAATCCTGTTTTCCCATTCAGAAATTTTGCCCTCACCTTTTTTTAATCTTTTGCAAATAATTTCAGTGGAATTTTTAATCTCCTGGATATCTGTTTGGATCTGTTTCATGGATTCCTTCTCTTTACTGTGTTGGGTATTGATGGCTTCCATCGTTTTCCTTAAATTCCTCAGTTTTTTAATCTGTGCTACTCTGGATTTATTGAGCATGTCCCTCATTTTGCTCATTTCTCTTTTGCCTGAGAGATTTTCTCTATAGCCTCACTCATCTGTTTCTTCATTTCTGCTTCTGTCATTTCAGAAAATTCAGGTCAGTGGCTTCTGATTTCATCTGTCTTGTGGCCTGAATTTGTCCTGGGTGAGGTATACTTCTGGGGTAGTATTTTGCTTCTGCACCTGGTCATTTTTAATTTTTCCTTTGTTTCCAGTGTGAATGCTTAAATTTCTTATAGCAAAAAGGTTTATCACTGCCGGGCATAGTGGCTCACGCCTGTAATCCCAGCACTCAGGAGGCAGAGGCAGGAGGATTGCTGAGTTCGAGGCTTGCTTGGGCTACATAGTGAGCTCCAGGCCAGCCTGAACTACAAAGCAAGACCCTGTTTCAAAAAAAAAAAAAAAATAAGGTTTATCACTAATATGAAGCCTTCCCAAGGAAATGTCTGTTCCTCAGAGATGTCTTTTGGGCATTGGTGGCCCTTGATCTTTGTGTCCCTCCCAAGATCCTACATTCTCAATTTATTAAGGATGAAAAATTTTTATCTATTTGGTTCAGCACCCAGTCTTTTGGTACTGGAATATGGTGATGGTTAAAACCCCAGACAATCACAATGCAGTTGTACAAGGGAGAATAACTGATTTCAAAACATATAATATACTGACTCATTTAGTACAATTAGCAATAACAATAGCATGATGCACAGACTAAAAGCTGACAAACTGTGGTAACAATTGATTAATATTCTGAGTCAATTTTAGGTGCAGCTAATTTTTCATTGTCTTAAGTGAGAGAGAAAAGGTAAAACTTATCAAATCTAACTCTACTTGTGGCAAAACACTCGAGTTTTGGAGCAATTGATGGGAATGTTTCATCTAATATTAAAGAATGTTTGATATTCAGAAAGAAAGAAGGAACTCTGTACACTAAAAGCAACTGCTCTGACTTAA
>PVIC010040980.1:0-16436 GCA_004025085.1 Thryonomys swinderianus
AGGCTGGCCCTGAGCTCACTATGCAGCCCAGGCAAGCCTCGAATTCAGCAGTCCTCCTGCCTCTGCCTCCCCAGTGCTGGGCTTATCTCAGTCCTTTTTCATTTATTTAGAGATAGGTTTTCACTACATTTCTCAGGCTTGTTTGAATTTTCAGCCCTGTCTCACCCTCAGACTGCTGGGATTATGGGTATGCACCAACATATATGGCTTCTATGTTCAGATTGATGGATTGATTTGAGATAGGATCTCGATACCTAGTTCAGGCAGCCCTTAAACTCACTATGCAGCCCATGCTAGCCTCAGACTCAAAGCCATTCTCCTCTATCAGCCTCCCTAGTCCTAAAATTATAGGTTTGTGCCACCACATCCAGCTATTTGAGTAGTGTGTTTTTGTTTGTGTTTTTCAGGGTTGTTTTTTAAAAATTTTTTTTAGCCAAGGTCTCCCTATGCAGTTCAGGCTCACCTCCAACTCATCGCAATTTTCCTGCCTCAGCCTTCTGAGTGCTGGCTGGGATTATATGTGTGAACCTCCACAATGGGCATTGTGTGTGTGTGTGTGTGTGTGTGTGTGTGTTTTAATGAGTTGTAAGATATATTAGTTTTTGAGGCAAGGTCTCACTATATAGGTTAGGCTGGATTCGAACTTACTATGGAGCCCACGCTGGCCCCAAACTTGTGGTGACCCTCCTGCCTCGGCCTTCCCAGTGCTGGGATTACAGTCGTGTACCACCATGCCTGGCTCTTGTCCCATTTTCACTGGGGTAAAGTGGCTGTTGGGTTCAGGTGTTCCCACTGGGACACTGGCTTTATAAGACTCTCCCTTTATTTTCATTCTCATTTTTTTGTTGTTTTGCCTTTGAGACAGGGAATCACTATGTAGCTCAGGCTGGCCTCAAACTCATGGTGATCCTTGTGCTTCTGCCTCCCAAGTGCTAGGATTTCAGGCATGTGTCCTTACCCCTGGCCCACACTCAATGTTTTAATTTCCACTGATAATTGTAACTTAAATTTATAACTTCCCAGGGAGTGCCAAAATATGGATTCTTCTATTTCATTCTTTCTGCATTTTTTTTTGGGGGGGGGGCTGGACTTCCATGAAGGAGGAGTATTTCTCCATGTTTGCAGAGTTATGAGCTGGCAATGTGACACAGGGAGGCGTGTTGACAGGATCTCTGAGGGCTCTAGCACACAATGCATGTTCCATATTCAGCCGATTATAAGCCCTATTTCTTTTCTGGTAATACATTTCTTTTGTGGTGTTGGAGACTGAACCCAGAGCCTTTACACTGAGCTACATCGCCAGCTCTTTTTTTTTTTTTTTAGCTTACTTATTTTTATTTGGAGACAGTCTAGCAAAGTTGCTAAGTTGTGCAGGCTGGCTTAAACTTGTGACCTTCCTGCCTCATACCATCATTATTTCTCGTGCTCAAATGATCTGTCATTTGGCCAATGGGATCCCTTGATGGGGAAGCCTGTGTCTTGCTGACCACATTCTTGCAAGTTGTCCTAGTTTTCTCCCCCAATGGATGTGATCATTATGTACTGCAAACGTGGACTAAACAGAATAAGTAACAAAAACCTGCTGCCTCAGGTTTGTCTTGTATAAGCATGAGGAGAACCACCGAATTGTATACTTTTAACAGGTGAGTTGTATGGTATGTAAATTATATCTCAATAAAGGCATTTTATTATTTTTGTTTTTGAGACAACTTTTCACTGTGTAGCCCTGGCTGGCCTCAAACACACAGCAGTCTTCCTGCCTCAGCCTCCCCAGTGCTGCAAATACAGGTGTGTGCCATATTTGTGTACGAATGTTTTGATTTTTTTCCTTTTGAGGAACTGGGGATTGAACCTACGGCTTTCACACTGAGCTACATCCCCAGTCTTTTTTTTTTTTTTTTGAGACAGGATCTTACTAAGTTGCTCAATTGCCCAGGCTGAGCTTGAATTTGTGATCCAACTGCTTCACCCTCCCAGAGTGCTGGGATTACAGGTATGTGCCAATATGTATGGTTTGTGTACAAGTTTTTGTAGGAACATATTTCCACTTCTTTTCAGTGTATTCCCATGGTGTATACCCTGGGCTATACAATAATTCTATATGGAAGTGTCTTAACAGAAAAAACAAATCCTAGGTTGCTAATAATTTCCCTCTTTCCCTTTGAAAATATTCCAATGAGTAATGGCACCAGTTAGTGGCTGGTTAATGATCTATTTTCATTTCTTAGTTGTGAAGCCTTTTATCTCTTGTGGCCATTAAAATTCTCCTTATCATTGACGTTTTGCAGTTTTATTCCGCTATGTCAAAAATAATAGTACCTACAAAGCAGGATATGGTGGTGCGTGGCTGTAATCCTAGCTGCGAGACAGGCTGAGGCAGGAAGTTTGCAAATTCGACACTAGTCTCTGCAGTTTAGCGAGACCCAGTCTCAAAGTGAAGAAATGAAAAAAGGCCGGGGCGTATAGCTCAGTGGTAGAACACTTGCTTAGAGCGCAAGAGGCCCCCTGCTTGGGAAAAAAAGAGAAAAGGACTTCTAAACTCCAAACGTCCTCTAGGGAGCAGTATCATCCTACTATGCCTACCACTTCAGCCGGAGTCTCCTCCGACTGATACTGCTTCATGGCTGGAGACTGGTGGGTGAGCTCTGGAATTCATATCTCCTTTCTCAGGATTTCAAAAGCCAGACTGATCCTTTTTGTTCTGTTTTGAGACAAGGGCTTTTTATATCGCCCATGCTGGCCCCGAACTCACAATCCTTCTGCTTTGGCCTCCCAGGTAGCTGGGATTAGGGACCAAATGAAAAGGATTTTGAAATTTTTAAATGTACAGATTGTAAATAGAGTACACATGATCCTCATTTCTGGCATTACACTCTGCCAACATCTATTTTTTTTCCATTTTTACTTTTGGAAATCTGCAGCATTCACAAAGATTTTGGCTTTCTTCACTGTTCCCTTGCTTTGCGTTTCTTTATTATTATTTATTTTGGATTTTTTTTTTTTGTCAGGGTCTTGCTTTGTAGATCAGGCTGGCCCTGAGCTCACTATGTAGCCCAGGCAAGCCTTGAACTCACAGCAATCCTCCTAACCTGCTTTGGAGTGCTGGGATGTCAGGTGTGAGCCACCACAGCAAGCACTGTGTTATGTGGTGCTGATTACTAGTGGGTGTGAGTCATCACATCCGGTATTGTTGTATGTGGTTACTGGGACTGAACTCAGGACCTTGCACTTGCTAGGCAGGTGCCAGAACCACGAGCTAAATCTCTGGGCCCTTATTTTGGATTTTTGAGACAGGGTCTCACTTTGTAGTTCAGGCTGGCCTTGAACTCACTATGTAGCCCCACTGGCCTTGAACTTTCAGCAGTTCTCTTGCCTCTGCCTCCTGAGTGCTGGGAGTACAGGTGTGGACCACCATGCATAGTGCATTTCTTTATTTTTAAAAGGTTTTTTGGCTTTGTTTTTGTTTTTTTGAGACAGGATCTTGCTATATAGTTCAGGCTGGCCTTGAACTTGTAGCAATCCTGGTGCCTCAGACTCCCAAGTGCTGGGATTACAGGTGTGTGCACCATACCTGGCTTTTAAAAGACATTTACATATATTTCATCATAATTGAAAGACACACCATCACGTTGGATCCTGTGGACCTGTGCCCTTCTCCCTCCCTCCCTCTCCCCCCTTCCAATTAACCACTCATTTGTTTAAAATAAATTGGGCTAACATTCCAGGGTCTGTACTAGGTCTAGAGATAGAGAGTTGAATAAAACCCAGACTCTTTCATCAAGGCTTCCTCAACCTCCCCAAGGCAGTACGAACCCAGAGAAAACAGTTTCATGATATGACTGAAACGGAGTCTAAAGGAACTTGTGAAGCTGTTCTAGAAAAGTCAAAGTGGCAGACACAGCTCACACCTGTGAGCCCATGGGAAGGTGAGGCAGAAGGATTGTGAGTTTGAGCCCAGCCTTGGCCACATAGAAAGTGTGGACTACATAGTTAGATCTTGTCTCAGAAAGCCACACACTTGTACATGCATGCATGCAAGCACACATGTGCGCGCGCACACACACACACACACACACACACCGAGCCTTTAAGTCTTTTAAGTTTTTTCTCGTTCTCTAGTCTCTCTCTGTTTCTCTGTCTCTTTCTGCCTGTCTCTGTCTCTAACTCTGTCTCTGTCTCCCTCTTTCCTTGTAGTACCAGGGATTGAACCCAGGGGCTTCACAATGAGCAACGTCCCCAGTCCTTTTCTTCTTTTTCTTTTTTTTTATTTTGAGACAAGGCCTTACTAAGTTGCTACATCATCCAAGCTGGGCTCAAACTTGTGATCCTACTGCCTCAGTCTCGAAGAGTGCTGGTATTCAAATGTGCATCACTACACCTATGTAAGTTCATTTCTTAATAGTGTTTCTGATATATTTGTTCAGGAGAATTTACCCATTCATTGTTCCTCAAGATTCTATAAAGCCCAGCTCAGTTACTTTCCATACAATACATTATAGGGAGAGATATTTCATAATATTGTCGTCTCATTTACCAGAGAAATTGTCACCAGAAATATTACTTTTGGGAAATATTTTGTCAGGCTGAATTATTTGTTCTATAACATTCTGTGTTAAGTGATATACTTGAAAGTAGTAAAATGAATCTGAGTAACTTTTCTGTTATCAATGGCACCATCGAAGTGAAAATTTTAAAACATAACTTTGAGCAGAAATATTAACATACAAACTTACTTGTGTAATTTTCAGAAGTCATGATTTTTTCTGTGTGTGCCATAGTGAGGACTGAACTCAGAACCTTCATGCTTTTATTTATTTATTTTTATTTTGAAACAGGGTCTTTTGCTAAATCCCTGAATTGCCCAGGCTGGGCTTAAGTTTGCAATGCTCATGCCTCAGCCTCCCAGAGTTGTGGGACTATTTACATGTGCCACCACACCTGGCTCAGTCAAAAAATGCTTTTAAAAGGAATAACTGGTCTAGAATGGGGGCCTTTAAAAAATTATAAGTGGCTTTCCAAGACTTTTGAACTATTTCTATTTCATGTTTATTAAATATTGGATAGAATTTCTATTCACGTTTATTAAATATGGGGAAAGATAGAATGACATTTAATTCTTTTGAGGGTTTTTTGTTGTTATTTTGAGACAAGGTCATGCTATGTAGTACAGGCTACTCTTGAACTCTCTAGCTAGCCTGAACTCATAGTAATCTTCCGGCCTCAGACTCCTGAGTGCTGGGTTTACGAATGTGTGTTGCCACACCCAGGTCCAACACATTAAATAGTTGAAAATATTTTTATAAGCCCATAAGAATTGTGTAAATGATCTGTTGTAACATAATAGTATTACCATACACTTAAGAGGTTTAAAGCATGATACATTTTTTTTGGTTTTATTCTTTTAAAATGGTGTCTCGCTATGTAGTGCAGGCCGGCCTTGGATTCATTATGCACCCCAGGCTGACTCTGTGAGCGTCTCCGCATGCGCATCACAACTGTGCAGAGGAAGGGGGCTCCTGGGCCCCCTGGCCGTGTCCGCATGCGCGCGCACGCGCGCGCGCACGCACTCACACAAAGTCCACCCTAGCCGCAGCCCCATCTCCTGCAGTGCCTGGCTCTGGGCCCGTCTCCGCATGCGCATCACAGCTGTGCAGCGCAAGGGGGCGCCGGGCCCCCTTGCCGTGTCCGCATGCGCACCACAATTGTATAGCGCAAAGGGGCGGCTCTTCCCGCGGCGGCATGGCGACCGTGACGTCATCGTACCGCAGGGACTGCGAGCACGCAGTGTGTCTGAAATCGGGGATGTCCTGTCATCTGTGCCGGACATTGCTGATAAGAAGCGGGTCACAGTTCCTCGCTTCAGAGGGGCTCTCGGGGCCATAAACAACCCGGAGGCGAGGATCCCCGGGACCACCCTAGAGTCTGTCTACCACAAGCGTGTGAACTTTTTTCTAGCTCTGCCCACTGAAATGATCCAAAAATAGTATCAGCCCATAATAATGAACGCCACTGCTGCTCAGTTTGTGGTCTCTTAAAAATCATTTCCCACGCGATGGCAGCTGGGCTCTTGGAAGGAATGAAAAGCTTATTCCA
The DNA here is from genome assembly GCA_004025085.1 of Thryonomys swinderianus. Lineage (NCBI taxonomy): Eukaryota > Metazoa > Chordata > Mammalia > Rodentia > Thryonomyidae > Thryonomys > Thryonomys swinderianus. Next base: position 6,094 of record PVIC010040980.1, read on the forward strand.
GATCTGGGGCAGGGAAGGTACAAGGAGAGCCAGGGATATTTGATTGTGCCAGAAGTCGATGAAGTTCACCTGGATCAATGGAGTCCTTTTCCATTGGTCACTGTCACGACATTTAGAGACTTACAAATGCTAATGGTGGCAATGCATTGAAATAGAATTTATGGCTGGTACACTCCTGTAATCCCAGTGCGCTGGGAGGCTGAGGCAGGAGGATCACAAGTTTGACCCAAGCCTGGGCAATTGAAGGGCTGCGATTGTAACCTCCAGAAGGAACCAACCCTGCTGAGACGTTGATTTGAGTCCCATCAGACTCATTTCAGACTTCTGACTTCCAGAGCTGTGAGAGGTGAGTTTCTGCTGTTTGAAGCCACTACATTTGTGGTAATTTGTTACAAGAGGAGTAGGACACTAATACACATTACCACCCTGCCCCTGGGTTCACCCTTGGTAACACCTGAGTGTCTGTATTTCCAGATGGCTTCTATTGTATGTATGTACTTGTTGGAAAAGTGGACCACAATTTGCATACTATTTTACAAACTTCTTAGAGATGGGGTGGCAGTCTTAGAGACTGAATTCAGGGGTTTTCTATCCCTGATCTACACTCTCAGCTCTTTTCATTCTGTAATTTTGAGACAAAGCATTCTAAATTGCCTGGGCTGGCCTTGAACTTGCAATCCTCCTTTTTCAACCTTTAAAATAGCTGGGATTACAGGCATGCGCCACCATGCTCAACACTACCTGCATTTTTTAGTTAACAAACTTCACCTAACCATTTGATCAATACTGTACCTACACTGTTTAAAAATTCCCAGATAACACAGAAATGACCTACACACTTATTTGATTCAAACCAGGATCTATTCAAAGATCACATACAACATCATCTTACTATTTAGGTTTCTTATTCTTTCCTGGTACCAGGAATCAAACTCAGGACCTTGCACTTGCCTGGAAGGCATGGTGCCACTGAGCTATAGCCCCATCCCAGGCTCCTTTTGTTTTGATGTTAATGTTTTTGGGTTTGTGTGTGTGTGTGTGTGTTTTTGTTGTTGTTGTTTATTTGTTTTTGTTGTTTTCTCACTATGTAGTTTAGGCTGGCCTTGAACTCCTGGCCATCTTCCTGTCTCAGCTTCCCAAAAGCTGGGATTACAGGTGTGTGTCACCATGCCTGGCCTCAAGATCCTTAATTTAGCTAGATCTTCAGAGTCCCTTTTGTCATTTAAAAGTTCCAGTGATTAAGTTGTACAGATTTGGGGGGATTATTATGTCTGCCATAAAGTATGTTTTTACTTTTTTTAATTTTTGCATCTGCATTTTCTAACTTTAAGTGACTTGAGTGAATTACTTAAAATGTGTGAGTTAAACAGAAAAAAAACCTAGTAGAATTTAATACCAGGAGACGGGAATAGAGGAATGCCAGTTAATTTTAACTATCAGTTTGACTGGATGAAGAGACATGTGGTAGAGTAGTAAAGCACATTTCTGAGTGTGTCTGGGTGGGCCCTGGAGGCATGACCATGCGGATTATATTTTTTCCTGGTTGCTCCTCTGGCACCACTGCTCTGGTCTGCACTGAACACTAAATAGGTGAAGTATCAGACTCCAGTTCTGGATATGTGAATGTTTTCCTTTCGTGTGCTTTGAAAACCAGGGCAGTACTTTGATCATTACAGTGAGTGAGAGGTTCTCCTGGCAAGGCTGTCCTGGCATTTAGTGGGCAGAGCCAAGAATGTCCTATATCCTTTGATGCATGCAACATTCCCACAGGGAGACTTTCTATACCTTTCATGATTTTCATATGTTTCCTAGATGTTCCTGTATATGGAAACCTATTTGTAATGATCTGAGTTTAAACTTAATCTTGTTTAACATGTAAAGTTCTCTTTTTCTTTTTTGTTTTTAACTGAGGTACTGAAGATTGAACTCAGGACCTTCCACTTAGCCAGGTAGGCAGCAGTGCCACTGAACTACATCCCTGGCCCCTGAAGTTCTCTTTTTTTAAAAAATAAAATTTATTTTAAAAAACAGTGCTGCACAAAGGCCTGAGTTCAATCTTTGGTGTTACAAAAACAAATAAAAAATAGAGTGCTTTCACAGATTCTTGTGTTTTTTTAGTGTGGGATCCACACTTAGCTTCTTTGTGTAATTCCAATATTGTTGCCAAAGCAAGCATAACTCAAGGTATTTTTGCATGGTTTTAATATACATGGAAATTTCCAGGAAAGGAACTCCTATGTAAATTGAAAGGAGGGTATGTTGTTTTCTTTGGAACTTCACCAAAAATGCCTTAATGTTTTAGGAAGTCACACTGATGACTTCAATGCCGTTTATGGGTTGTGTCTGATGCCTTCCAGTAGCCCTTCAGCCTCACTCTACCCTTTTTCACAGCTCTGTGCCAATCCCAAGAAAGGAACTGTATGAACAGGTTTCCTTGACTCCAGCTTCTGGGACAGTCCACTCCATGGGAAATGTGGGTGGGTGAGAGACCCAGAAGAGAGAAGGGGAGCCAGGTATGGTAGCTTCTGACCGTAATCCCAGCACTTGATAGGCTAAGGCAGGAAGATTGAGTGAGTTCAAGACCGATCTGGAATATACAGAAAGCCCCTGTCTCAAAATAAAATAAAAGTCGGGCCGGAAATTTAGCTCAGTGATTCCAGCGCCTGCCTCGCAAGCACAAGGTCCTGAGTTTGATCTCTATCTCGGGTAACCACATACAACAATACCGGGCGTGGTGACTCATGCCCACCAGCGATCAGTGCCACATATTACAGTGCCTCGTGTGGTGGCTCGCGCCTGTCATCCCAGCACTTGGGAGGCAGAGGCAGAAGAATTGCTGAGTATGAGGCTTCCCTGGGCTACCTAGTGAGCTCAGGGCCAGCCTGAACTACAAAGCGAGACTCTGTCTCAAAAAAAAAAAAAAAAGTACATAGTAACTGTGAGATGGGAGATTAGAGTGTAGCAAAATTGGTTGAGGAGGAAATAGGCTTGAACTGTTAATTGCAAGATCTGGGACACATGCACAGAACACTTCCCTACAGGTTTCCAGAAGGTTGCCTAGATCTGAGGATGGTCAGCCTGAGATGTGGGATCCAGCACCTCCTCTCAGGACCCGATGTAGTTCTCACGGGTTTCCTCAAGATCTGAACAACATAAAGGACACGCTGACACCAGGAAGAGCTTGCTATGGTGACTTGTCTCAGATACAGCATGCATTTTTACTCGGACAAGTGCCTTCTGCAGAGCCAATTCTGCCCCCCTCCTTCACTTCTACTTTCCCAAATAAACTTTGTCATTTTTTTTGTTGTTGTTCCTTTTGGCCTTTTTTTTTTTTTTTTTTTTTTGGTACCAGGTATTGACTTTGGAACCTTAGCACTTGTGAGGCAGGCACCAGGACCACTGAGGTAGATCCCCAGTGTTTTGGCCAAGTCTTTGTTAAAGACCAGAAGAACCTAGAATCTAACTCGAGGGAGAGTCGAGCAACCCAGAACCTGGTAATGTTAATTTGGAGAGCCACTTTCAGAAGCAAGCTACATTCTAGCCCGTAAAAGACAGTGATGAAAGGAAATATTCCTGGGGGCAAAACTGTAGGCAGTACAACTTATTGCTCACTTCATGTGGAAGGGGAGATGGTGTTTTCTCTCTGGGAGTAATATTGTTGGGAGATGGAATATTTTTGTGGCTTGGAGCCTTGCTGCTTGGCTGCTTGGCTGATTGTTTTTGCTAGGTGTGTGGGAAGTCCTGATGCTCTTCAGGGGGCCTCTCTCAGGACTTTGCTGTAAGGAACTGCCTTGAGGGCTGAGGCTTTATCTCCTTTGAAGACAAAGATCAAGCTTGCTCAAAACAGTTGTGAACTCCCCAAGGCCAGAATTCCGGTAGGCCACTGATGCAGGCCCTCCTGCTGAGGACACTGCCTTGGGGCCTGCCGGGCCTGTCCTGCTGGGCTCAGTGAGGCCTGGAGCTGGGAAAGTGAGGCAGATCGACTAATGATCCTGGTGCTGGCTTTTGCTAGCATCCAGGGAATGGGTAAATGGATCCCTGAAAGGTGAACTTGTAAATGGGGGGAAAAAAATCCCAGCCCTCCCCCAAAATGTTGAGGATCAATTTTGCAGTTGATTTGAAAGCTTTTGGACAGGGAACTTGTGCTTGCTTGGTTTTGCATTGAGAAGGGAAACTGTATTATTTCTCCGTAGTTTCAGTCCCTTAGGAAAAAAAATGTTCCCACTTTGTGTTTGACTTTTTTTCTTTGTTCAGGCAAAATGCACTGGCAGACACATTGGCACACATCTATTGGAAAAGTCAGTTTTATTGGCTTTGTACAAGTATTTGACAAAGCTTTGTACCATACAGTACTAAGGATAAACGGATTGCTAGTATAACAAACTGAAAATGTTTTTAAGCAAAACATTTTTGGGTACTTTTTAGATACACATAATGATACGATTCATCATAGGGAATTTGTACTAGTACATGGTATATCTTGCTTCTTTTTTTCCCACCCCCTTCCCTTATGTACAAAAAAACTGCAAATTAAAATATTCATTGTCATGCCTCATATTCAGTTTACTTAGAATCTGCCAAAAATGTATACACATTTCAGGAAAAGAAAAATTTGCATAAATATTTTACTACTAAATTACTGAGACACCATGAGATGAATACAACTCCCCTTTGGCCTCTACAATTATAAGAGGTGCTTAGAGTAGTGGCCATCAGTCTCCAGACTTTATTAGAGCGGTGAATTGCTGCTTGGTAATCTTGGTCAAAGTGTTCAAGTTGCCAAATTGTCTTGCAAATTCTCCGGATCTAACACCTGCAGACTTATCTACAGAGTACCCTAGAGGATGTGTATGACAGAAAGGCTGCTACACCTCCAGCCCTTAGAGAAGGAATCGAAAATGGTTGTGTGTGTCGCAGTCTCAATGACCTAGGTTAGACTATACCGTTAGATCAAAATACAAAATGAGAAAAGCCTGGCGGTGGAGCCTGGGGTTCACTCCCCAATACCGCAAAAACAAACAACCCCCCCACACACACACACACTTAGATACTGGATTCTGGAAGGGAAAACTACAAGCCTACCTCACTGGTAGTGAAAGAATTTCCAGCAACAGAATGAGAGGATTTTATGGCCTTTTGAATTGTCATTGAAAATGTTATTTCTAGCAAAGAGGTCTTGCAAGACATCTGGAACTCAGTGTTTGTGGCTTGTATTATGAATGTAACTTTAGTCTTACAAAAGTAATTCTTTTTGTTTGTGTTACTCAATAATCTGTTTCCCTAGTAATGATATTTAAATCGACAGCTCCCTGTTCTAAAAGCTATGCATACTTATGAGTTTTTTTAATAGCCAAGAGAGTTGAAAATTAATGTGCACTAAAAAGCCTGTTTGCAAATGTTTGTAGCAGCTTTATCAGAAAGTAGAAACAGCCAAAATGTCCTTCAACAGTGAGTGGATAAACAATCTGGTATTATGATGATGGAATAAGGAGAGACCTATTGATTTCATTCAAAAATTAGGGTGAAAATCTTTTACTGGCAAAATGTGTATAGCAAACATGAATGAATCTTTTAAAATTTTTATTAGTATATGTTTGTCATACATAATGATTACATATATTGTGGGGAGTTGGTATATGTATATAGCACATCTTAATCTCCTTCCCCTTCTTCTTTTTTTAAGACCAGGTCTCACTGTGCAGTTCAGCCTGGCCTTACACACTCATTATGTATCCCAGGCCTTGAATTTGTAGCAATCTTCCTGTCTCAGCCTCCTGGGTGCTGGGATTACAAACCTTGGGTTACCACGCCTGGCCTTTTTTTTTTTTCCATACCTTATCCCTCCCTGCACTTCCGGTTCTTCTCTTGGTTCCTTTCCCATCTGCTCTATTTTCATCTTTTCCCCTCAATCCTTTTTGTTAAAAAAACATTGCCTTAAAACAAAACAACAAAACATTGCCTTTCCCTCCTTTCCCTTCCCACTCTCTCCATGTCTTTTTCTATTTGAAAAAGTTCTCTTCCTATTTATCTTCTATTTTGCTCCCCCATATATGTGTATATATTTTTATATAAATCATGTAATATTTAAACTTGAAACACGAGTGAATCTTAAAATGCATTTTACCAAGTAGAAGCCAGTTCCCAGCGACCCAAAAGTACTGTATACGCTGAAAAAAGGCGAGGCTCTTAGTTTCCTATTGCTGGCACTAACAAATTACCACCGTCAGTGGTTCACAACAACATAAAATTTATTTTGTGGTTCTGGAGGCCACAAGTCCAAAATCAGTTTTCTAAGGCTGCCGTCAAGCGGTGGGGAGAGCTTGGTTTCTGGAGGATGAATGGGTGTTACGGGGTTCTGGGGTGCTGAAATCTAGAGGTGATTTCTAGGTTCTGTCTGAACAAAGAATTGAAGCATGAACAGTGTCAAAAGTTTCACATTTATTAAATACAGGAAGAACCCAGAAAGGTAAGGAAAAAGCAGGCTCTGCAGAGAAAGCTTGGATCAAATAAAAGTAGGAGGAAAAAGAACAATACATCCTACACGATGTGATACGCTACCACGAAACGGCACGACACCGTGCGCTTAATGGCGCCTGTTTCTTTTTCCTGTTTCCCACGCTGATGTCACGTCCAAGTCCTCCTATCAAAGCCCTGCTCAAGTTCTCGCGAGAAGCGCTCTTGCACGGCTTTGGGAATGGCTCTGTGCACGAGTCTCGGGATTTCGTCTTGCCTCCTTTCCCGATCAGTTTTAGCCACTTCTTTCCCATCTTCCTACTCCTGAGGGATTCGGTTTTCTTTTGCTGGCCTTTAGAAGCATTCTAAACTCCTTAGCTTGTGACGCCTCCCTCACACTGCACCAGCCTCTCGCTTCCCACATGTCCTACTACTTCCTTTTTTGTTATGGTACTGGGAACTGAACCTAGGGCCTGCACATCGTATTCCCAGCCCTTTTATTCCTCTTATTTTGATCCAAGGTCTCATTAAGTCCCTAAATTACCCAGGTTAGACTTGGACTTGTGTTCCTGCGTCAGCCTCCAGAGCTCTAGGGTTATAGATGTGTACAACCTTCTAGTGTCCAGCTATTGTTTTCTTGAAAACTGCTGAGAGTAGGTTTTAAATGTTCTCATCACAAAAAAATCCGAGTATGTGGGCCGGGTATTAACTCAGTGGCGCCATGACTGCCTGGCAAGCACAAGGCTCTGAGTTCAATTCCCAGTAAGGAGAAAAAAAATCCCAGAATATGTGAGGTTATGACAGTATGTAAATTAATGTTAATTTCCCATTTAGCCATTCCAGAATGTAAACATAGCTCAAAATAAAATGCTGTACATAATAAATACATATAGGGCCAGCGATTTAGCTCAGTGGTTCTGTTGTCTGCCTGGCAAGGACAAGATCCCTAGTTCAGTCCCCGGTACCACATACCTGATTATAGGCCAACCTGATTTTTTTTTAAAGCATGGGATTGGATGTTTGCTATTTTCTTTTTTAAATTGAATTCTTATTGGTACATTATATATATATATATCATGGTCACACTCAATATTGAGAATTTGTACCAGTATCTGACACGAATTAATTCTCATTTTTACTCATTCCCCTGCCTACCCTACAACCCCAACCCCCTATATACATATGCTTTCTTTCTTTTTCTTTAACATCATATTTTTTTCTTTCCCCTCATTACTTACCCTTACCTTTTTCCCTTTGAATATTTTCTCTCACAATATCTATCATGCATTCTAGGTGGACCAGCCTGATTTTTGTCAGCAACTCAAGCTAAAGCCCCTTACCATTTCCTCTTACTTTCCAACGAAAGCTTATTCCTATTAAAAATAAATAAGAATTTAATTGTATGAAAAATGGATGATGTAATTGAACTGAAGAGTTGGAGGAAGTTGATTAAGTGTGGTTTCGCTAGATAGGACTAATAACAAAAAGAACTGTACACGGACACCATCCTCTAGCTGGAAGGTAGATATAGAAGTACAGATACATGTAGTAGTAGGTCAGTGTATGTGCATGTGCTGCTGAACTCTGCTGAGTTGGCCTAGAAGCACTGATATGCTGGCTGCAGTGAACATAGAATCAAGATTTTTAAATACCATTCACCCAGCTGGATGTGGTGGCGCATGCCTATAATCCCAGCACTCGGGAGGCTGAGGCAGGAGGATTGCTGAGTTCAAGGCTTGCCTGGCTACATAGTGAGCTCAGAGCCAGCCTGAACTACAAAGCGAGACCCTGCCTCAAAAAAATAAAAATTGTGGAAATCCTGATGGAGCCAGATGAAAAAGAAGCTGCATGATACCTGCAGTTCCCAGCACAGTGGGAAATTCACATAGATAACCAAGGAGAGAGTGCAGGGAAGCCTCAGGGGCTTCTTATAAACTGCAGAGACCGAGATGCTCTGTTCTAATTTTAATGAAATCAGATTGTGGAGAGATGCACGCCTCGTGGCAATGTTAAAACAAAGAACCTTCAGTTAGAAATTAGTAGATGCTAACAGCTGGGTGAGATACCCTGCCAAGTAGATGAAGCTCATGCTTAACAGGAAAATAGGCAGAAGGAGAGCAAAGTTAGAAGCAGTCATCCTGAAGGTCACAGGGACTCTGTGTGTGTGTCCAGGATTGGGGCCTCGGAGGAAGGCATCAGAAGCCCCAGGCTGTGTGGAAAGACAGCCCTAACTAGTCCAGCTCAGCCCCGGAACAAATACACAAATGACACATCCTAGAGATAGGAAAACGTCAGTCTCCAGATTTGCTACAATATGCTGTCCTCGCTAAAAATATTCAGTTTTCAGCATTTTTTTCCCCCAGTGCTGGGGATTGAAGCCAGGGCTAACATACTTGGGCTACCTCCCCAGCCATTTTTTATTTTTGCAACAAACTCACTAAGTTGCCCAGGCTAGGTTTGGGTTTGCAGTCCTTCTGCTTCCGCCTCCCAGAGCGCTGAGATTACATGCATGCACTGCCACACCTGACCTAAAAATTACAACACATGCAAGAAAATAGGAGAATGTGACCTATGGGTAGGGGTGGAAACTGCCTCGGAGAGTCTGTCATCTTATATTGTTTGCTATTTTCTTGTATTTCTAATGAAATACCTGAAGCCACATTTATTTATGAAGAATGGAAGTTATTTGGCTACCAGTTCTAGAGATGACAAGTCTAATACTATGCAGCCAACATCTGCTTGACATCTATGAAGGGACTTCTTGCTGCATAGTAACAGGGTAGAGGGTGTCACACGGCAAGACAGAGAAAATGTGTGTCATTTGAAGCCTCTTCCTCTATGTGGCCCAGGCTGGCTGGTCTCAGACTCAAGACAATGCTCCTGTCTCAGCCTCCTAAGTACTAGGATTACAGGTGTGCACCATCAAGCCCAGTTTCTTTCTTTTCTTATAAAGACACTTGTCCCATCATGGAAGCCCTTTTCTGATGATCATGTCTAATTCTGACCACTTCTCAAAGCCCTACTCGTAAATGCTGTTAGCATATGTATTTGGAGATTAAATTTCCAGCGTCTACAAATTAAGGGACATATGCAAAACACCAGGGGCCAAGGAGTTGTATTTAACAAAGACCTCAAAGTGTCTATCCTAAGTACTCTGTTCAAAGGCTAGGTGTGGCAGCGTGGGCCAGTAATTTCAACTACTCGGGAGGCTGAGGCAGGAGAACTGTTAAGTTTAAGGCCAGTTTGGGCAATTTAAGGAAACTCTGTCTTAAAATAATAATAAAAAAGAGGTGGGGGGAAAAAAGCGGTGGGGATGTAGCTCATGGGTAGAATGCCCTTGAATTCAGTCCCTAGAGCCACATAAAACAAAAGAAAACAAAAAAAGTGGAAGAGAGTGAAGAAAAAGTAACAGTCTCTTAGGTGATGTGTGTGTGTGATGGGAATACAGCTCTAGGAGGGGAGAATTAGAGGAAGGAAAAGGAAAAAAACATTTGAAGAAAGAATAGTTGAACCTTCCATAAAATTGTTGGAAGAAGTTAAAGCGGACATAAGTAAATGTGAAGCCAACTCATGATTGGGAACACTACAGTGAGCAGATTTGACTGTCAGGCTCCATCCTGACACTTAGATAAATGCTCTCACCTGCCTGGGCTTCAGTGTTCTCATCTCTTAAAGTCAGGGCGACAGGAATTCCCATCTTACAGGGTGGTTAGTGGGTGAGCGACTTGATATATGTAGAAGTCACGCAGAGCCAGCCTGTCCCACCATGTGCGTCTCACACTCTCTGGCTATAGGAAGACTGTGAAAGGGAACTGGGCAGAGTGGAGGGATCTTCAGTTCCAGTCTTTTCTCCCCCAAGTCTAGCTGGAGCTCTCCTCCTCCTCCTCCTC
>PVIC010040981.1:0-16438 GCA_004025085.1 Thryonomys swinderianus
CACTGTTTAACCTTTTAAGTAGCCATTACTTTTCCTCTAGTCTAGGGGGTTCCCCATATTCCAGGACATTGAGTCACTGGATTCTTTTTAATGTTTCTTTTTGCTTTAAACATAGCCAAATGCAATCTATCATATAACTCTAGAGAGAGGAGTATGTAGACCACAATTTGCTCAAAGTCCCTGAAGAATGGAAAAGCCTTATTGTCAACATTAAAGGACAAAACCTCCAGGATTAGGGCCCAGGAGGATGCTATAGTGTTAGGAATTGAGCTGGCAATCGCCTCAGAGGCAGAATCCTGCAAGGAAAGAGCTTAATCAGACACCAACAGAACTGGTTATCTTCACGGGTTTCATAGGGAAATCCTTTGGTTTGGATGTGAGAGCCTCTGAACCGCTAGTCCAAGGCTGGGCTTTCACCTTGGAGTTAAAGTAGTTCGGTCTGTATATGGCAAGTGAAGATGTTTAATATTCATTTATATTCCTCCGTCACCATTCTTACTTAAAAACATTATGTACAGAAGACCATGCATAGACATCTAGCACTGCAGAAGCATCTTCAGAAGACTCAGGCTTCTCATCATATATACCATTTTAACTACAGGTCAATAAATGTTATCAGAGCACCATACCTGAGCTCAAGAGGGTCGTAAGACTAGTCTTCAGAGGACAATTCAGGTTATAGCTGAGGCAAACGTTAAGAGTCATAACTGCTTTTTTGCTTGGCAATTCTTTGCTTTAAACAATATCCAGAAAAGGGCAATAATTTCACTTAAAGGGTATGGAATATTGTGATACTTAAGAAATACGGATTTTGCCTAACTTTTCCTTTTAAGCTAAAAATTCTTTGAAATTCTAAGCCTGAATTTTACTGTGCCACAGAAGAATATTCAAAGATTTCTAGAGTACAGCAACTTTTTTTTAACATGGACCTTTTAAAGTAATATATCAATTTTCTTCTCTACCTTCCTGCTTTCTTCAAATAGAATTGAGAGCATTGGTGCCAGACTCTGAGTCTGTTCTTTTGTTGGTCTGTCATTGTACATTTTGCTTCTGTTTACCTAAGCTTCAAAAATGACAATTAAAATCCCAGCACTCAGGAGGCAGAGACAGGAGGATTGCAGAGTTTGTGGCGGCTTGCCTGGGCACCATAGTGAGCTCAGGGCCAGCCTGAACTACAAAATGAGACCCTGTCTCAAAAAGCAAAAAAAAAAAAAAAAAAAAAGACAATTAAAGTAGGGCTTCAAGAGCAAGTATCCCCCTTTTTTCTGTTATTATAGATCAACCCAGGGCTCTCTATCATTGAACCAACTCCAAAGCACTTTTTGTTTTTTATTTAGAGATATGATCTTGCTAAGTTGCATGGCAGATGTCCAAATTGTGATCCTCCTGCCTCAGACTCTCGAGGAGCTGGCATTACAGGTGCACAACACGGAGCCCACCTAGAAGGAGAAATATGAAACAGAAACTTTCATGTTTCTACATTAAATATTTGAGACAGCTTCGTCATGTTGTACATCTGGCCACAAAATCACTGCCATTCAGACCTTGTTCCCCAACTCTTTTCCTTGCTTCCTTGACTCCAGGCTTTGCCCAGAGCCTTAACCCACAGAACCGCTTGCTCTTGGGGCCCCTTTGTGACCTGACTCAAATGTCCACTTCTCACTGAGGCTTGGCCAACCCACCCTATTTGAATACACAAAGACACCTCCCCCTGTGGGGTCCTGTTCTGTCTTTCCTGCTCCTTCCCTGGTCATTTCTGACCTTCTAGCGTGATGTTTTATCTGCTGATTGTTCTGTTCTGTTTCTCCCAGAAGCAAGTGACCATATGAGTTCTATGAGGGGGGACTGTTGTTATTTTTTTTTCAGTTTATCTCCCAAACACTTAAAAGAGTATGGAGCACTCAACAGATAAGTAAGAACAAATTAACTGTTTTCCTAGTAGTAATATTATAGCTTCAAGTCCAGTATTTCCTTACTAGCTGAGATAATGAAAATACAAAACAGACCAAAATGAATTATCCAATAAAGCCAAAGATTTTGCATAATAGTTTAAAAGTGCATCTAATTTATTCAAACTACACAAAAAACACAGAAGCAGCAAAACCTTCCTATTAAGAAGATAATGTTATAGGTCACCTAACTCCTAAATGCAATCAGTACTGACCTCTTTTATTTTTTATTAAAACAGTCTTTGGATTATTTGTGATTCCTCTCATTACTCTTTTCTCCATTGACAATTTAGCCCATGTAGCTGGAAACTTGCTGCTATACTTTATAAAACTACCAAGTAAACGTTCTGAAAGCTGTTTTACTTTTGCTGATGGTTGTTCCAATAGATGCTTTCATTCATATATAATGCTGATACCTTTAATTTAGGATTACAATGTGTTTTGTTCAGGTAAATTGCTTCTGGCCAGTGGAGATGAAAGATAACTTAGGAATGTATCATGTGCTAATCACTTCTAGAGTTCCCTCAACACAAAGACCCTCCTTTACAGTCTTTTTCCTAGTCTTCAAAGAAATTTTGATACTGAAAATTTCATGATTTGTATGCAAGTTTAATTTGGAATTATTAAGTGTTACAATGGTATGTCTGAGAAATAAACTCTTATAAATATTTGTGTCTAATGAGCTTATTCAAAGAATTTCAAAACTGCAATGGTGAAAACAACAGGGAATCAGTTTCTGTAAGGGAGTCAAACAAGAAACAACACACAACTAAAAATGGAGGACCAAATTGTTTTTTAAAAAATCTACTGTTACTTTTAATAGGTTACAAGAAATTGCAAAGCATTTTGTTTTAGCTCTATATGAAAAGCAGATTATCATGAAAGTGGTATGTCATAAACTTCCTAAAATGAATGGGAGTACCTGAGTAACTAACTTAATAAATAGTATTTACCTTCCAAACTTATCTAATTTCAAGTCTTATTTTCTAAAATTAGTCAAAAGGCAATTTATTTATATTATTCCAGTTTTTAAATATGTATTTGTGCAAAGACTGAAGTCTTATGAGAGTAGCATACTACAACTTATAAAGAAGTATAAATGTGAGAACAGAAAAGAATTAAAATGATCTGAAATATCTTTTATGATCCACTGGCCTGAAACAAACATCTAGGGAAAATATTTTTTAAAGTAAAACATTTCCCAGAATCCCATGCTTGCAACAATGAAATTTAAAAATTTTAGTTCTATAAATTTTCACACAAATTATGTCGCCCGCCTGTCTGTATTTCTTTTCCATGTAGTAGCTAATTGTTCCCACACTGTTCACTGAATTACACTGGCACCTCTAAAAAGTGCTCCACATTTCTTAAATCAGAACCAATTTATTTTGACATTTATTAATGTGTCACAGAAATGGACACCACTGCTTGGTAAATACTTTTATAAAAGACTTTCAGAACATATTAAAATCCTAATGACATTCTATCAAGTAGGGAAAAAAGCTGGAACAGCAAAAGAATGAGTATGTATTTGGAACATATGTGTCAAGATACATACTGTAAACAGGTTACCGGGTTGATCTCAAAATGAGTAATATTAATTTTCTACTTTTAACTAAATTTCCTTCATTAATTATACAAATTATAGTAAAATTAAAATGTTTTCCATTGAAATATTTGGTTAGGAGCTTCTTCCAAGTTGTATCTTTACTTAAGATATGATAAGGGGGAATAATTTCATTGGTACATAAATTCGGACTGGAGTCTGAGAGGCAGAAGCGGGAAGAAATGTCTAGTGACCAGTAGCTCCCAATTTACTACAAGCACTATCGAGTCCACTTGACAATCTTATTGTTAAACTGAATGTTCTCAAAGAACAAAGTCCAAATTTTAGAATTAAACCAGGTGTTCTCAACAGAACACAGCCTTTAAAAGAAAAGAGCCCTGTGAATGATTTAGGCATAAAATTCCACTGTGCAGCAGCATCTAATTTTAATGTTGGCCTGGTTCTCACCTCCTCCCCACACACATGGGCTGTCAGGAACTTTCTGCTAGTAATGTACACAGTTAATAGGAAACATGGTTTGACTTTTCTGAAAATACTTTTTCTTAGATTTCAAGGTCGAAGGGAAAAAGTGACAAGTACTAACACTTCTATTTTTTGTTCATTTCCCTTCTCTCCTTTTTATAAGCATCATCATGTTGGCAGGGCAGAACTTGCCTTTTAGGAATTTATTTGCATTAACAGCATTGGTGATGTAAGTAATCTTGGAAGTATAGGTGTGTGCGTGTATGTTCTATGACTGCAACATTACACACGAAGGACTCAAAGATAAATTGAAACAGGGCAAAAATTATAATTAGTACAATGTGGGTGTAGTGTAAGAGCTAAAAAAAAACAAAGTAGAAGTCAAAAATTCATTTTCATATCCAATTTAGGTATTGTCTGAAGCTAGCTTTCAGGAGGCTGCTGTTTCTTAAAATTCTACTTGAGTATATTGAATATTAAAAGGAGACACATCTTCCATTCATTCATCTGACAGAACAGTCTATTGATCAAGTATTTTGTTTTTTTTTTATGTCTTACTCAGATGCCAGGTGGAGAAATCTTGTAATCATTTTGAAGTATTACTTCATTCTGCATGTTGAGATCTTCATAATGGGAATGAGATGGTAATTATATTAGAACTTTTCTTAGAAATGGACTAGATTGCTGCTATTCTGCAATGCCCCAGAACAATATGTTAACCTCAACAGAGGCAAAACAACTTTAAGAAGATGAAAGTGATGGTAGTACACAAAGAATAAGTTTTGTACAGCTCTGGTAACAATCTGGAAAAATCTGAGGCACCCTAAGTATCTGATGATAAAGAATTATTGAAATAAACTGCATCTCCATATAGTAAAATATTCTCTAAATATTAAATACAGCATGCTAGAATTATTTACTAATATAAAATGTGTTATATATAATTTTTCTTGATTATTTGTGCATGAGGAATTAGAAGTAATTTTTTTAACAATTTCCTTCGACTTATCTTTATCTTCAGTTTAATTTTTTGGCAGTGCGAGGGTTCAAACGCCAAGTGTTGCACATGTTGAGCAAGTTCCCTACCAATGAACTACACCCCAGACCCTTAAAAAACCTTGTAAATGAGGGCCACACCTAAAATCACACCACTCAGGACCCAGAGGTAAGAGGATTGCCATGAGTTTGAAGCCAGTCTGGGCTACCCAGTGTGTTCAAGGCCAGTCATATAATTTTTTAAACATCTGAGTTATCTTTATATTAAAAATCTAGGCATTTTATTGGCATCAGTCTGTAAGAAAGAGGTATGATAAAGGCAACAAAATGGCATCTGTCAGCTCAGGCAGGTGTAGTCAGATATCAAGGTTCTTCTCAGCCAGAACAAACTGCTCTGTCTCCTTGTTAGGTGTGACTTTAAGCAGACGGACAGACAGAACGAACTGAAGGCCATGCTATTATTTTTGAAATAAAAAATTATGTGTGTACAGCTATTTGGAACTTCATAAAATGAGCCCTGGTCCACATGTACACATACACATTCATAAAATGTGGACAAATTCTTGACATGAAGTCAGTACATCTTAGGAAGATGTATTATGGGTCAATTTGTGTCATCTATAAGGTAAGCAAGAGAATTGAAAAATCTGAGGTGATCGCCATATAAGAAATAGACCTTGAAGGGAGCTTAAGAGTAATAAATATTATTACTAATAAGAGAATCCTATCTTTTCAACATATTAACAAATGCCAAAATTTAAGGATAATATTTAAATTTACAACTTGATTGGAAAATTACAAAAGTTATGGTTTGGGTCTGACGTGTATGTTCCACAGGGGTCCTCTGGGGTTCAGGTTTAATCCACTGGTGGTAGTGTGTGGTGATGGCACTGGTATTAGATGGCACCTTCGGGATGCAGCCCAGAGCAGGTCCTGGGGTTGTGGGGCCAGGAGCAGGAAGGGCATTACAATCAGAGTGGGTCTGCCCTCCCGTCCATTCTCTGCCCCTAGCGGAGACACAGCTGGTGGAACCTGGGTGCGCCGCTGCCTGGCAGGCTCAGACCAGCGGCCTCCCTGGAGGCCCAACTGGTCCTTCCTTGCACATATCAGATCCTGGACTTAGGCCTCTCAAACTGTGAAAATCAATGAGCCTCTGTTTCTCCAAAGTACCCTGTGTCAAACATTTCAGGACAGTGATGAAAAACTGATTAATAAAATAAGTAAAGGAAGGTGGAAAATGAAAAAGGCCTTTTACCAAGCAACCTATAATAATTAAATTAATTTCAGTTTTTCATTACTTGCTTGGTGATTAAGTACAGTATATGACACTGGTATTCTCAGTGCCTTTGTGCAGCTTTCTCAGGCATTTCATACCCAAAATACCTCCATGTACATACCTTATATAATGGTAAGAGCCCATGAAAGTTGTACAGCCTCATTTTTTGAAATTTTACTTATATCTTCAAAATATAATGGCCAAGCATTCTCCATTCTAGCCAAGAAAATCTTTAACTTGACTCCAGGTTTGCCTCTAGACATTAAGATTCAAAATTTAGACAGATACTTCTAAATGTCACATTCTTGTCTTACTTCCAAGGAAGGTCTATGCTATGCACTATGTCCTGTTTTTGTTTCCATTTAGCTGCAAGTAACAGGGTGAGAAGCACACTGGACCTTGAGGGCCATCCTCACGAGTCTTCCAGCAGAACGCCCACACCAAAAGGAAAATGAGTCAGAAGAAAGGAAGGCTAGTCATAGAATTATAGATATAACCTAGTTATACTTATTTTGCCGATGAAAAATAACTCCATAGCTACTAAGCACTTCCTATTTCATATCAGAGTTCTTAGTAACACATCCAAAACACTATTTTTATATATTTTGCTAGTAAAGCTTTTGCTCTCTGACATAATACTCATTTGAATATAAAGTTACCAGTCCCGGTTTTTATTCTTTAGTCATGCAAGATGGAGTGAAAGAAATGGGGGAAAATGTGGCTATAACTTACATGGTCAATTACTACTTTCCCATTCCTCACTAGTGAGTTTAACAGCCCTGTCTTGCTCGTTATACCAGTTTTCTTCAAGTCTATTGACTACTCTGAGCCATATTTGGCACAATGCAAACTGGGCTAAAATTGGAACTGACCTCTTATTCACAATCTATAGGCATTTCTGAAGATAAATTTAAAACCCAAACTACAGTTGTGCTCAAATCTCAGAAATAGAGTGTCTGACATGAAGAATATCTTGTCTTGAAACTTAGCTAGATGATGGGTCACAGAAAGTCCTGGCTCCTGGAAGCCTGAGCAGTTGGGCGACACTTGTGAAGTGACCTTATTCCAAGTAAGGAGAAAGTGTTTTAATATTTTAACATTGTGGCTCACTATCTGCTGCAGTTGCCAGTCCTGTGTGAATACCTGAGATCATCTGAAAACCTAACAGGTCGACATGCTACACTCGATTCATGTATGGTTTCCTCACACTGTCAAAGCGAATGTCAAGTAGAAAGGAAGATCCAATATAGGAAAAATAAACAAAATTTTCTGTTTGTGAGATTAAGTGTTTCCTATTATGCTTTTTATTGACAAAAAATAGTAAGAATCATTCAACTAGTTCCTATGTTTGAACTTAATTATGACAATATGAAGTTTAGAAACTGACAGTCTTCAAAATAGGAATGTTACACACCAGAATGTAGCAGAATTTTTGGTGTTTCTTCTTATTAGAAAACATTTAGTGAATGGTGGCTTCCAAGGAAGAAATGACTATACACAAAGCCTCTTGCAAACTGCAGAAAAAGTCAAATCAAGACCCTTTACTTGAATGTTCACTGAAATACTTATTATTAAAACTTTCCAGAATACCATTGATAATTAGAAGAAACAACTACTTCAAGTTTCAAAATGTAAATACTTTAAGAAATACTTAGGAGAGAACTACTGTAAAACAATCATTGTATGACAGTACTCTTAGAGCTCAGCCATTCCAGGCCATAAGAAAATACCTCTATGGTCACTTCATGAAACCCCAGGACAAAGCATATCAGAGCCTTCTACAGGCTGTTCCCAAGAGTTTCTTGCAAAGCCTGGAACAACATGCGAGGCCCTGTGAGGCCCAACGTCCCTGCAGTCCAAACACTGCAGGAACAAGATATCCAGCTGCAGCTCTCTGCTACCAGCACTGCTTCTACCACACTACTGTTAATTTTCCACCTAACTGGCCTCAATTATTTTCCTTGTTGTAGCCCTGATCGATAATGTTTTAAACTAAATATATATTGCAAAACCCCATTTTTCCAGTACAATGTGAGCTTGTGACTGTACAGTATGGAAAACCCAAAATGTTGAATGTATGCACTTCAGGCGTTTGAGGCCTGAGCTGCTTTAAGGGGACTTGAGTATCTGAACATCATCCTTACATTGAAATGCTGTTTTCTCAGAGGCTTGAAGACTTTTTCTAATGGTTCTGAAGTGACAGCATTTACAAATGCCCAAACTTGTCCTGAAAAAGAGACTTACTATTCATTTTTAGAAATATCTTTCTAATGTGGTGGTGGTTAATGCACATGGGTTTTTCACATTTCCTGTGTTTAACCTTCTTTACTGAAGATTTCCATACTGTCTTTTAAAAGCTGGAAGAAGGATACTTAGAATTATTTGTTCAAGAGAAAACTGAGTCAAAACTTTATTCCCTTCAAATCCTAGAAAGGCTGGAATCACAATGATTGTCGACCACTGAAGCTCTGCACTGTATATGTCAGTGTGTTCTGATTTCTTAAGCGATGAGACCCCATGAAACCACACGGCAAAGGACACCAGTTGGCAGCATGGTTCCAATGACCATGGTTAAACACCTTCATTTCATTTAAGGCAAGTGATGCCTTTCAAAACTACCAACAACAGTGAGGTAAAAATTATTTACTCTCTTAGATAATAAGACCATGAAAGGCCTAATATTGAGCACCAAAGCACTACTTCAAAATAAATAAATAGGTGCCTCCCTCAAGAAACAAAACAAAATAAAACAAAAAAACCCTCCCAATAGACGTGGCCTTTTTGGAGGGAAAGAGTGTCCTTATTCCTTCATGGTGGTAGTTTTATTGTGTATGCACATGTCCAAATTCACCAAACTGTATATATTAAATATATGCAGTTTTGTGTACATCAATATTAAATTGTGTATTCAATATTAAATTGTCAAAAAAAAAAACCCTCAAACTTTATCAACACACTCTGAAAATTGATTACTGTTCCTATTTATCTTTAACACTTTGGGCTTTTTCCAAAAGGGCAGAGTGACCAACTCAGACACTGTGCTTTAGAATTCCTGAAGTCCTGGATTACATCTCATTATAAAAATACCAAACTGTCTTTACATTCTGAATAAGAATACCCAGCTATTTTTTATGCCTGCTTGTACACGCCCCCAAATGCCACTGAATCCTGACAGTCACTTCCTTCTTCCAATGCCACCTGCTCCCCAAACACCCACCCACGAGCTGCTAAAATCCTCCTGTTACCTCAGTCATGTGCCAACATAGAATGGCGGTTTCCACCTCCAACCTGGACCTCCAGATTGTCTTTGGAAAGAGGAAATAAGTAGACATAACTCAGATTACAAAGGTGCTTATGGTGATGGAGGGTTCAAATATCCAGAAGAACTCTAGCCACTGTACCATGCACAAATCACAGCTACGGTTTCTGTAACAATGTGATTCTACTCGGAGCTGGTGGTTGCTAAGAGAAAGTTTGTGCCAAAATGTATTTATTGTTCAGAAGGCAAATGCAGAGGTTATGGCTTCCTTTATAGCACTAGAAATCCCTATGTTGCCCTCTTCCATTTCTAGCTAGAGATCAACTTTTGAGTTACAACTATACAAGATTTTTATTCAAGGGGATTTCAATTTATTTGAACCCCAAAATGACAATGGTTTTTGAAAAATAGGTCTATATATCTTTTCATTCTTTAAAAAATGATTACTGCTATACTCAAAGCATAGTTAATGCAGTACTGAATATTAAGGTGTTGCCAAAATGGAGATTATAGCTATGAGAGGGTAGGAGGTTCCAAGATTTCTTGGGTTCCTTTTTGGATCAGGCTGAACAGCAATAAACCTGAAACTGTTTGCAAAGTTCTGGAGGTCAGGAACTTTGCTTTGTATCTCTATTTCCTACCTCAGTTTTCATCTTCGGTTTGGACATGACTGGATAACATAACATATGAACGAAATAATATGAACCTTTCCATGAACTAGTGAACAGGTAGGATTCACAGAAGACATGATTGACCTCACCGTAAAACAAAATCTCTTGTCTTTCTCTCTATTCTATTGACTTCTCTTTATCTACAACTCTCCTGAAATGAAAGGAATCTTTAACTGAATCCAAGCTCTTGGCTCAACGAGAAACAATAAGCTTCTGTAAGTGTTAACTTGGGGATTCATGATCTGAAACTATTTAAAGTGCCCTGGCATGGACTGTGGGTTTCAAGGAAGACCAAGAACCTACACTCAGTCACTCCTTTCTGCAGCTACGACAAGAATCCAGCAGGAAGGAAAGAGATCTGAACCACATTGCCATAAAGTGTTTGCTTAATTCTGTGAATATGAATATTTCAGGAACAAAATAGAAGCTCTTCTGTGCTTTCTGGGTATCACAGAGGGTTTGAATCCACCAAGTAACAGTTTACACAGCCATCTTCTTGTTTAGATTTAAAGGAGGTGGGGTCTTTACTTTCTTAAAGACATTCTCTCCTCCAACGTTTCAGTTGGCCTCTTCAACTTAAATATATTGCGGAGGTACAGTTTCCTCTGTGTTTTTTTAAAAACATAGCACACCATAGCTACTACATTTGGAATCTTATTCCAGACTTTACTGGATGTGAACCTCTAACTGGAATCACCACCCTTGAAGTGGGAAGCTACTTCTCTTCTTCACATGAGTGAAAAATTGAGCCTCTTGGAAGATCACCAAAGGAAACTAAAGCATAAAGTGACTGTTTTGCGTTGTTTTAAATCTCCTAAAGGAATGCATAACCTCACAAACATATTCTGATGTTCTACTGTGGACATGCTATGAATTAATTTCAGAGAGAGATGAGAGAAAGATCGAGGCTGAATCTCAGATATAGGATGGGTGAAAACAACAGCAGGAAAACATGGGACTGTTGCCTTTGGTTGGATATTTGTCACTGGTTGGTAAACCTAAAAGGCTGGGGGTCCACTGTCTTTTAAAACCCCTTAGAACACTGAATATTATATTTCTAGATATTTTAAATCCCTGAAGACCTGCTTCGAGGAAATTACTACATTCTTAATCACATTTACTCTGAAAAGGCTGGTAAGTTGTCACTGCTCATCATTTCCAGGCATCCGATATAGTAACAATACCACGACAATGGCAGATACACCCTTTGTCACAGAGATTCTTACAGATAAAGACAATGAGTCACAGAGAGGTTTTGTGGCCAAAGGAAGAGCCACCTGGTGGTGAGGCAAGGATTTAACTAAACAGTCTAGCTTCCAGCTCTAACAAGTTGGCCAGTTGAGCACAGTAACCAATTAGTGGTATTGGAAGTTGTTAGCTATAATCCATCATATCCAACTCCATGCATTTTTAAACTTACTGCATTCCATTAATTTCCCCCTTCAGTTACATAACAATTACATATCTTAATTGCCTTGTAGAAAAGAAAGCACACATGCCCATATTTATATACCTGTATAGTATCAGACCGAGGGCTAGAAGACGGGATCAGTCTCAGGTTATTAACTTGCTAATTTGTTAATAAGACATTTAACCTCAGAAGCTGTGCTTCAGCTCCTTAATGATAATCAAAATCACTTAAACTTAAGTGATAGTTAATATTCCTCCAGCTCTCAACTCCTAGAGTTCTGTAGTTTTTCTCATAGTTGTTCCACCTTCTTTATGGTGACTTAAAGAAGCAGTTCTAACTTTTCAGTTTCCTAGTGTGAAAGGAGTGTTTCTACCCAGTTTCCTGGGTAAGGAGCATACACTTGTTCCTAGAAAAAGTGTTTCTAGTATCAGAAAACTGCCCAACACATTTCATTGGTCACCCAGTCTGAGAAACATTCAAAACACTCAGGCATGTGCTATGAAAATGTACTTTAATGGTGAGTCATCCTTATAGTAGAGAAATTTGATATTAACAAATAATTAATAAATGGAACTGACCAATTATTTAGTAAATAAATATAGAGGGGACATCCAGTGAAATGTGAATTTCAGTAAACTAAGAATAACTGTTTACAATGTTCTATTGACAGGCTTAAGTTTTTGGTGTTAACTGTTAAAAATTTAAGGAACATAATAAAAACTGATTCACTGCTTACCTGAAGTTTAACTGGGTACTTGTTATCTTGAAACCACACTGATAAAATGAATCAAAATATGAAAATCAAAAAGAAAAAACCCAGTGCATACAAATATAGTCTAAGTATACATTCAATAAGTAGTTAGGAGTTTGCATAATGAAGTAATCAATATCAAAGCATTTTATGCCCAGGATAGGCCTGCCTGTCATGGATCTTGATACTGTTCATCACAGGCAGGAGTTTATGTGGTGACATCACAGAAATGTACCCATGTAATGACCCACAAAGGCAGCGGATGACATAACCTGGTCAATAGGATTTTAATCTGAATGATGAGGAGGAGACAATACCTAGCAGTAATGATTAAAAGAAGAAAAGTCTGTGGGTCTAAGGTAGATGCAGAAAGCCAAAAACAAAAAACAAAAAGAGATGAGTCCTGGAAAACAGCCATTTAGAAAATGGTAGGTTAGGTGGCTCGGAATATTCCTCTGCTATGTGACTTCCTGGAAAATACCCACTTATCTTTTTTTTTGAGACAGGGTCTCGCTTTGTAGTTCAGGCTGGCCCTGAGCTCACTATGGAGCCCAGGCAAGCCTTGAACTCAGCAATCCTCCTGTCTCTGCCTCCAGAGTGCTGGGATTACAGGTGTGAGCCACCACGCCCGGCATTGTGGTATGCGGTGTTGATTGTTGGTGGGCATGTCTCCACGCCCAGCATTATATGTGGTTACCGGGGATCGAACTCAGGACCTTGCGCTTGCAAGGCAGGCGCTGGAACCACTGAGCTAACCCTCCGGCCCCCACTTATCTTTTAAGACACAATTTCAGTGCTCTTCATCTGGAAACCCTTCTTAGCTTTTTATGACATCCCATCTGCACAAATCCTGTGTTGCTTCTTTAGAAGTCCACAGAGCTCCACCCCAGCTAGTGTCATATTAGATGATGTTAATGTCTATATGCCTGTTTTTCCCTACAAGGCAAAGGTAATCTGAAAGGCAAAGCCATTTCCTGGGTCATTCGGCAGGAATGACTGAGTGAGAGTGGTCATGTTACACAGCTGGACATAATCAGAGTTATAAACCAGAGAACTCAACACATAATATCTTTTATTCAGATGTCACTTTTTATAATTTGCTATTTTCCATCATAATCTTATTTTACATGTTTTATATTTAAAACTTCTATATTTCATCTTAAGATAGTTGAAATGCAGTCAACTACTTCTATTTACAGAGGATATATACAAATTAAATTCTTCTTCAAACAAACCCTTACACATAAATATAAATCCCTGATGTCACAGAAATATCTTGTCTTCTCTTCCAGGACACCATTTCCAACTAAAAGGAAGGAGCCTAGCACTCTAGGACAAGTCAGATTTGAAATCCACGTTCTGATGTCAGGTGACTACTGCAGAGAGAGCTCTGAGGAGCTACAGTCTATTTCAGGAGTTGGGATATTCACACATGGCATAACTCAGGGAGATCATGAGTTAGTCATAAAGTTCTCCCAAAGTTCCACACTCTACTTTCAGTTCTCTCATATAGTCTATTCACTCTTATTTAATTGGAGGCCATCTGTTCATTGATCTAAGACCACAAAGTAACATTTTCACATATACATGCATTTGCATGCATACTGTTCTCTGCAATTTTCTGTTGCCAATACCACAGTATCCTGGTATACAGAGTTATGAAGAAAGTCTGCCCTGGTTCATGATTCTGGAAGTCTGAAGACAAGGAGGGGTTTCACATGGTGATGGCCTTCCTGCCGGCAGACTCCAGAAGGGGAGTAAGACATCAAATAGTAGTGTCAGGCAATATGTATGTGTGGGTGTGTCTTTAGAAAAATCTCTCTCGTTATGAAGCCTCAAACATTCAGTCATGAGGGCTCTGCTCTGATGATTTTATCTGAAAGGTCAGTCTCTTCTACTCTACTCTTTCTCTTCATTAATAACACAGTATGTTGTTCTGTACCTGAGAAATGCTCCAACACAGGCATTAGAGAAGTGTGACAACTAAATAAAAATAAACCAATGTTAAAGTGGAAGGGTTTCACCACAGATGCATCATCGTGCAATTCAAAGCACTATGTTCACCTTTGCCTGGTGTAACCATGCTCAGGGTAGCTGGGCCACGACACTGGTGGTTTGTTTTTATTGCTTCCTGAGTGTTTACCATAGGAAGCTTTTCTCCAGCCAATCATTTCAATCCAGATTTTTAGTTTACATCAGTTCAAGAGACTCTAAATTCCATAATTATTTTTCCATATTGAGGAACATTTCCTGTATTTTTAATCCAATTTGCAAGAATAATACTTCTCTTCATTGGAATCACTGGGTATTATGCTTGCATAGGGACAAACTACGATCCAAGGGCATGAATTAAAATACTTTGTTGGATAGATAAATTAGAAAACAAAGAGCAGGGTAAGGACCCTGACAGAACTATTGTTTAGTCAGGTATATACTGCTAAATATATACAGGAAGTGAGGGAACTAAAATTCCCACACCAAAACCAGGGAGAAAAGCAGAGATGATACATTTCTCTTTTTAGTGTTTCTTTCAATGCAGCCCCAAGCTGTCATCTTGTAATTTATTTTTATTGCTACTTATGGCTATTGATGTACTAGCCAGTCCCATGGGAATGATCACAGGTCGTCTAGACGTTTGCAATGGAAACTCCCTCATAATGAGGTACCACACAGCCAAAGTCATGCCATGTGCTGTATTTATTTCACCCATTGATTTTTTATTTGAATAAGAACATCTCAAAGCCTTCATCTATTTTTTTTTACAGAGGATCAGGACATTGAAGAACCAAATTAAAATACATAGAAAGTATATTCTAACTATATCTGTGCTCTGTACTTTGTATGTCCTCTTTCCCAACAGTTAGACAAAAAGTCTCAATTAAATCTCCTTTTTTGAACTGTGATCTACTTTGGAGAAAATAAGAATAGAAACAGAGGTTAGCAATGGAAAATTAAGTCTCTTATATTTTATTTTTGTAGCTAGATGATGTAATTGTTTTTAAAAAGACTGTATAGATTTTGGTTCAAACATATCTTTGCATATTTGGTAGGGAAATGAAAAAATATTTAAGCTTCCATTTAAAAATTGGCTCACAAATTTATTGCAATAATTGCAATATAACTAAATAATATGTTTTTTAATATTTGTAATATTTTGTGATTGCAGAAATGATGGCCAAATGCCTGGCAAATTACAGAAAAAAACCTATGAGAAAAAAATCATGGCTATTATAAATACTAATATAACACATTCAATTTCTATTATGTTTTGGTATATTAGTTTTAAACATCTATTATGTTGGTAGTGATTATAACAGTCTAAGTAAAGATAAAAATGTCACAAGTATACTCTACTGAAATGCTATGCAAATTCTTTTTTTTTTAATTGAATTCTTTATTGGTACAATTTATATACATCTCAGAATCACATACAACATTGGGGAATTTGTACCAGTATATGACACAAATTAATTCTCATTTTTGCCCATATCCCTACCCACCTACACCTCCTCCCCTCTTTATACATGCTCTTTTTGCTTTCTGTATGATATTTATTCCTTCCTCTCATCACATTCCCACACCAAGTTTCCTATAGAAATATTCCACTCTATAAAAGCTGTCCTACTTTCTAGAGCTCATTTGCACCTACAGGTGTTCATGCCAAAGAGAAGATCCAGAAATTGTCTATCTGTGATCTATTGATTTCACTTATTAGTATATCTTCCAGGTGTCTCCATTTGCACCTAAATGGATCGATCTTGTCATTCTTTATGGCAGAGTAATACTCCATTTAATAAAAAAACCACATCTTCTTTATCCACTCTCTAGTTGATGGACATTTGGGTTGTTTCCAAGATTGAGCTATCACGAACTGAGCTGCTATGAACAAGGGTGTACATCTGTCTTTCCAGTGTGAGTTTTTAAATTCTTTTGGGTATATTCCTAGCAGGGGGATAGCAGGGTCAAATGGGACCCCTAGTCCTAGTTTTCTGAGAAATCTCCACACAGATCTCCACAATGGTTGCACAAGTCTGCAATCCCACCAACAGTGGAGAAGGGTTCCTTTCTCCCCACAGCCACGCCAGCATTTATCGTT
>PVIC010040982.1:0-16440 GCA_004025085.1 Thryonomys swinderianus
CTTCCATTCCAATTCCCGTTTCTGTCAACTGTTTATTTTTACCCTGTCAAAGCTGATAATATTACACTCTGTTCTCTAATTTAATGTTAATTCCATCTTTTTATGTATGTGGTACTGGGGATTGTACTAACTGACAGCCTTGACACTAAGTTATACCTTTAGTCTTTTTTTAATTCTTTCTGAGAAGAGGTCTCACTAAGTTGCTTGGGCTGAGCCTGAACCTGGAGTCCTCTTGCCTCACTTTCCCCTCCCTGAATACAGAGATTATAGGCCTGTACCACTGTACACAGTTTAGTCTTCTAAGCTTTAATCTATACTGATTATAAAAATTGAAAACCAGTAAGCATTGTTGACATTATTATGAGAGTGTAAATACTCTTCACCATTGTGATGATGGTAACAGGGGTACAGTGTATTTATTTTTTTCTTCAAGTTCAATGTCTTTGCTCTTGTGGCACTAAAAGCAGATGTTCTTGGGGTCTTCATCAAATGTTTTGCCTTTACTTATACAGCACTAATTGTCCAAAGTTATGCTGTATCTTGCATGTATCAAATTTGGGCAATACTAATTTTTGGATCTCTTTTAGATTTTAGTGTTTCTAATTACATTTTATTTCCTACTTCCAAAAACATAACAAATCTTTAAAATGTCTTAAAGATCATGCACATCATTTCTCTCAGAATCCACTTGTATTTCTGCTTCTTGGGAGCTCTTTGATTTACTTTCTCAGACTTGAGCACCCTTCTCTAAATTTTTGGATTGCACAGATTACCTCTGACTTCTTCAGGCAAAAGGGTGTGGTGTTTAGAGAATTTTTGTCACTTGCACTTGGAATCATGTCTCGATCAGTGTGTGGCTGGATAGAGAACTCTTGGTTCACGTAAACTTTCATTTTGTACTTTGCAGACATATTTCACTATGTCCTATTCAGATAGAAAAATTTGACACCAGCTTGATTCTTACTCTTTTGTGAATGACCTATGTTTTTGCATCTCTGGTAACTATGTATTTTTTGGGTGGTGAGGTGGGAACTCCTGAAGCATTACCAGGAATCTCTGTAGTAGGCTCCAGACTCCTGCTCAGTGTATGACACAGGTCTGTCATGGCACTAAAAGACAGAACTAAGGGAAACAGAAAGGACAGAAAGTGAGGCATCAGGATGATCAATGGCCATCAACCAGTACAGGTGATGGCCAGTCCAAACCACTGATTGTTATTGGAAATCAATTGTGTTAAAGGCAAGCTACATGCAAGGGTGTGTAGTCATGCAGTTTCTTTGGAAACTAATAAAGGCAAGGTTCATAAAAGACAAGACAAATTCTCAAACTATGAACAGAATTGGCAAAATATAAGGTTATGATAAGAACATTGTCATTCTGCTTAGAAAGTTTTAAACGTGGGAACAGAATTTGGGTGCGAGTTCCTCTGACTTAGGCACCTTGGCTTTGCCTGTGCTCCCTTGTGAAAACAAACCAGTTGTGGGATTAACTTCACAGCTTGGGCTGTTACAGCCTGCTTTGGGCCTAATCGATAGTCTGATCTCTTGTGGTTCATGTTTTTTTTTTTTTTAACCAGTATATGACACAATTTAATTTGCATTTTATATTGCCATCATAGATGTGAATCAAAAATGTGAATCTGTTGCACTCTTCTTGTTTTCATGTTCGAAAATTTCACGTATTTAAAAATTATGTGTATTTCAAGAATGACAATGACTTTCCTCTGAGACTTTCATATTGATTTTACAATAGTTACATTCTTTCCTTTTTTTGTAGTTTCTCTTACCAGTTTTTTATTGGTACATTTTATACACACACACACACACACACACACACACACACACACACATCACCACTGCATTCCATGTTGAGAATTTGAACCACTATAAGACACAACTTAATTCTCATTTTTCCCCTTTCCCTACCTGCTCTACCACCCCCTTACATATACAAGCTTTGTTGCCTTTGTTAACCATCAATTTTTTTCTTTCCTCATTATTTACCCCTAAACCCCATTTCCCTTTGAATATTTACTATTTCACAGTATCGATCATGCATTCTAGAACATTTATAACTTTAGTTCCTCATAACAGAAAAAATATTTGATATTTACACATCTATGATCTATTTATTTCACTTATGAGTATGTCCTGAAGGTCTTGCCATTTTTTTGATAGGCCTTCTCAGTTGGATTCTCTGTTTCTCTTGTCTTCTTTATGCTAACTTTTGTACTACGTTTTTACATTGTTTAGGTAATTCCTCTATTCTTTCTGTTTCTTTTTTTCTTTTTTTCTTTGTATCTTTTGTTTTGTTTTGTTGTTTTTTTTTTTCCTTTTTTTTAGAGTTTTTTAGTGTTTCTAATTACATTTTATTTCCTACTTCCTTTGTTGTTCTTGAGACAGGGTCTCGCTTTGTAGTTCAGGCTGGCTCTGAGCTCACTATGTAGCCCAGGCAAGCCTCAAACTCAGCAATCCTCCTGTCTCTGCCTCCTGAGTGCTGGGATTACAGGCGTGAGCCACCACACCCAGCATTGTGGTATGTGGTATTGATGGCTGGTGGGCGTGAGTCTCCATGCCCAGCATTGTATGTAGTTACCAGGGATTGAACTCAGGACCTTGCACTTGCGAGGCAGGCACCGGAACCACTGAGCTAACCCTCCGGCCCTGTTTTGTTTGTTTTTGAGGCAGGGTCTCGCTTTGTAGTTCAGGCTGGCCCTGAGCTTACTATGTAGCCCAGGCAAGCCTTGAACTCAGCAATCCTCCTGTCTCTGCCTCCGGAGTGCTGGGATTACAGGTGTGAGCCACCACGCCTGGCTCTTTCTTTCTTTTGATGCTGTCAGTTCCGGCTGGCTTTGAACTCACTGTCTATCTGAGATGGACCTCAAAATCATGGCAATCCTCCTGCATCTGCCTCTCAAATACTAGAACTTGAGGTGTATACTACCATGTCCAATTTATTCTTTTCTTATTTTGAATATTTTAATTTATGAACTTTTTCCCTTGTAGTTAATTCTTTTTTTCCTGCATTATGTTGTTTGCTTTATTTTTTGTTACATTTTTTTCAGTTTCTGATAAAACAAGTTCGATTTTTAAAGTTCTGTTCTACAAATTATTTTTTCTTAGTTTTTTTCCTTTAGTTGTGATTGTTGATTTTTGTGGATAGCTGATTGTACGTTTCTTTCTCCACTAGGCCTGTCCTTTGTGAAAATATTTACATTGATCTGTTCACATTGGTCAAATTTGGGGATGAGTGAAGGGAAATCTTTCAGTGGGCAAGACAGGTACCTCCTCTCAAGCTGTGCACCTTCTTTAGAGTGTGGTTTTGGATCTTGGGCACAGGGACTCACAGCATGTGAATGTCTTTGTGGGAAATTTGAATATTTCTATCACAGAGTAGCTTTGCCTGGATTGTCTCTGGGATCAAGATTTGAAAGATGTTTTATTTGGGAGAAATTGGACAGTTTGTGCAGCTGTTCTTTTGAATTCTGTCTCCATTCTCTGTTTTTTTTAAATTAAATTTACTTTTGCAGCTATTCAAAAACATAAAGATTGTACACACTAAGGGGGTAGCATTGTTCTGAATGCTTAAACCCATGTACTCCACCTCCTCTCCTCCAGGGAGCTGAGCTTCCTCTTCCTCTGCATGCCTTAGGTAACCCGGCTGGGCTTTGCTCTGCTTTTTGTTTATATTTTCATTTCACATTCATAAGAGAATTGTTCTAGTCTCTCCTTTGTCTGGAGTCACTGTCCTTCCCCAACTTTGTTGTTTTTGCTGTTAGAGGGTTTTTCCCTTTTGCATTCATTTCCTGTCTTGGGAGAGAAGGGGAGACAAAAGCATACATTCATTCTGTCATCTTGAACTGGAAAGCTTCTCTAGTCTGTTTTCTTATTTTTTAACAAAAAAGCGTGATTTTTTTTCTTTTTTTTTTTTTGAGACAGGGTCTCGCTTTGTAGTTCAGGCTGGCCCTGAGCTCACTATGTAGCCCAAACAAGCCTCAAACTCAGCAGTCCTCTTGCCTTTGACTTATTTTTGCATGTTGGTCAGTGTAGGGCTTATCCATCACAATTTCATTCATTCCAATAACTTGTGTTTGATTTTCTTAGTTGGTAAACATCATGTGCAAAAACGGGCAATTTTGTCTTTTCTAACCTATTTATTTATTATTTATTTACCATTGAATGATAGTAAATGATTGTGTTGACAACAGACACCGAACGTGATATTTATGGAGCCCAATCTGGAGCTGATTGAATCATCAAATAGAAAATAGATGGTATCACCTTCCTTACATAGGTTACTGGCTTGTTGAGAAAGGTAACAGAAATTCCCTGTGTCCTTAGTACTTTAAAGTAAAAGAATTTGACCTGTACAATCAAATATTGTATCTCTCTTTTTTTTTTTTTTTACCAAAAGTGACAGTTTAGAATTAGAGATGATAGAAGGGAAAGTTAGCTTCTGAAGCAGTTCACTAAATTTTAAATACCAAATGAGACTAATCACTATTGAGCAGCAAAGATAAAAATTATTTCTTGACAGCAAGTCAGTTGAAAACAAGTCATTCAACTCCAGGGTATGAAATTTGGAATATTTAATGAAAGTTGTAGGGAAGCAATTTTATTTCAAAATAAAGACATTCTATTGATTTTATCTATAAGAGAGACATTAAATTAGATGAAACCATCAAATTACATTATATCATTGTGCCTCCCCTTCTGCAATTACTAGGCAAAACTTGGGAATTCTTTGGCAGAATGTTAGGAGAATAATTCAGGAGGATGGTCCTAACAGTCTGTTCAAAAAGTTTGTAAAACAAGACAGATTATTTCTTGGCTTTCTGGAATGTCAAAGCATTGTATTTTATTGTTATCTAAAGTTATGAGAATACAGAAGCTAAGGTAAGTTATCCATTTACTTTTTATGTTTTATACAGGATTTCTCTTTCGTATTTCTAGTCAAATATTTCATATCCTTAAATCTTTCCTTTGCTAGTTTTTCATTCTAATCATGACCAAATAATGTATTATTTTTCCAGTTTTGAAGGTAGAACAGACATTCACTAGTCAAGTTTATGATGACTTTTTGGTAATATTTCTGATACCTGTCTTTTTAAAAGTTCAGTGTGGCCTATTTTCTCTCTAGCTCAGCCAACCCCCCACCACAGACACTTTCACTTCTTTTCTATTTTCTTGTCTCTTTTTAAGCCTTTGTGATTTTACTTAAGGATGTATTATCCTCTTTTGAAGGATGTTTTGCTCCTTCAAAGCCCTTCTTCCTTGCCTTCAGGTCACCTCAACATCATGTATGGAAATCTTCACATATGTGGGATGGTATCTGGTCATGGAGTGTCTGATAGGTAATGAGGTCACAAGGGTGAAGCTCTCATGAATGGGGTTAATGCCCTTATCCAAGAGACACTGAAGAGCCTTCTTGTTTTGTGTCTCCTACTGTATCTGTGAGATATTAAGGAATTGGCAGTGTGTGTGTATACTCTGCACAGGGCCCTCCTCAGACCCTGAAGGTACTGGCATTTTGGTTTTGGACTTCCTATCTCCTAAGTATGAGCCCCTCAGTCTCTAGTTTCTAACTAAGACAACAAAGTAATTTTTCTTTTTGAGAGAGGGTCTCATTTTGTAGTTTAGGCTGGCCTTGAGCTCACTATGTAGCCCAGACAAGCCTCAAACTCAGCAATCATCCTGCCTCTGCCTCTTGAGTGCTGGGATTATAGCCGTGAGCCACCACACCTGGCCAAAGTAATTTTTCTTAATGCTTATATTGCTATAGTTCAGGTCTGTCAGTGGTTTCAAATGTAAAATCTCAAGACAAAATGTAAACTCGCATGAAATAATTATCTTCCTTATCATATCTGGTCTGCCTCATATTCTTTGTCTTTTCTTCCAGCTATGCCAAATTGTTTGCTGTTTCTGAAAACATCCTGTGCTTTGTTATTGAAGTGTCTTGGCTTATGCTGTTTCTTCTGCCCCCCCCCTTTAATGCATCTGAGGTCTAGTTGGTCTTTCTGCCTTCAGCTTCTAGGTTTTCTCTTCCAGGAAGCTTTCCCTGCTTTCCTGTTTCTTTCAAGCCTGTGTTGTCTTCCTTAGTGTCTCTCTGTACTGTAGTTTTTAGTATCCTCATCTATTTCTCTCATTCTGCCTTTTATTTTCATTTGAATTCTCTACTGCTAATAGGTATAACAACATACAATAGACATAAAATCAAAGTTGATTTCTTCCTCCATTTTCTATAAACTTCCCACTTATCCAGAGATTAGATTTCTTAGAATGTCAGTTTTCTAGGATCTGAGTAAGAATCTTGAAGTAGGCAGAAAAAGGCTTCTAAGTAGCTGTAATTGATTGACATAAAGTGTGTGGATAAAGTGTATAAAGATTATAGACTAATTTTATAGGACAGACAACTAGGATTTTAATGTCCTATCAACTTATTTTGCATAAAATCTTCAGAAATTTATGTGGTGTCATAGCTGCCTTAAAAACAAAAGATTGGGTATTAAGGAAAACTTTTGTGGACAAAGCTAAGAATGTTAGACTTAAAGCTGATATATCAGTAGATCAAAAATAAGAAGCATTAAATATGAAAGCTACATAAAAATTTTTTTCTAAACCATATCAATTTATATTTATATATTTATATTTATTTGTAGAAGGAAGATAGACATTTACCTTGATGGCATGGTATTACTGTAGAATTGATGTCTAATTCTATTCATCGTTATGAAGATATCCATTTCTGTTTCATGTGATGTGCTTGAAATGCAGTGTAATTATTTAAAGGTATGATCGGGCTGAGTTCTCAAATATATTGCATAACACAGCCCCCTGAGGTGTTAGATAAATGGAGTTTTGCTGGGTTTCTTTCTAAAAGCTGCAGGGTATTGGTGCTTTGCTTCTAATCATTAATTTTCCTTTGGTTCTATTCACATTACTAATAATGTGGTTAACTGATCTTCTTTTAGGGGATTTTTCTACTCATCTAATTTCTTATATCAGATTTTGAAGAATAATAAAATGACCTTTTTTCTCCTGTCTTATTGTTTTTTATTTTAGTAGTTTAACCATGGAAGTGTTTCTGAGTTTTAGTTAGTTAAAGCCTGGGTATATTTGGATGCTATGTTGATTTTGCTTCTTCTGACATTTCCCACACATTTCTTTAACTGGATTCTTGGAGAGGAAAAAATAGATTAATCTTGAGTTTTGCAGACTGAGATATTGAGGTGTAAGGGATCCCATGTGCTGTCGGCTTCCTAGCCATCCCTGGGTTGGGGCTCAGCACACTAAATCTTCTTGGTGTGAATCGGACGAGACATGTTCCTTAGGTCTCTCGGTGTGTACAGTTCTTTGGGGGAGGTGGCTGGCAGTGCCAAAGGCTGGAATATTTATCTCATTTGCTACACAGCCTTTTATCTGTGAGTCTAGCTTCTCATTAGGATTTTTGACTGAAGTATGGATGGCTGGAAGTGTGCACTTTTGTTTTTAATTAATATCTCTAGGGATGAGAGGATTTTGAAAAATGGAATTTTAAAGAAGCCTGACAACCTCAGTTTTCATGTGACTGAAAATTTTTGGCAGCTGAAAAAGGTTTCACAACTCTGCACTCAAGCCAGCTTTCCAGTGGCCGCACTGCTCTTTGGGAGTCGTACACATGGGCAGTGGTGCCTGTGCTCTCATGTTGTGGTAGTTCCCTTTAGGGTCTTTTTCTGGGAACAGCCATTCTCTTTTCTTTCCAGTGGCTCAAAGGACTCTCACAGGCTTTCCCCTCCTATTTGCCTTATAAAGATTGTCACCACTGCATCCCATACTTAGTCATTTTAGCCAGGCCAGTTGATGTCCACAAGAGTGATAGAGCTACATAACATTTCATTTTCTATACAAGCAAGGCATTTTATTCCATTTTTATTTCAACATAGAATTATAATGCTATACTGTAAACCAGGAGTCAGAGGTTGGTTGTTCTGCTCATGGTCCTGCAGGAAAATAATGAAGTAGCTGAAAGTGAGCCAAGATCAGAGGCCACTCACATTGTTTGCCTGTGCCCTACTGGGTAACATCCTGGCACCTGCTCAGTGAGCAACTTCTGGATTCTTCCCATAAAGTGAGGTAACCAGTTCCCTTACTGTACAGTTCTGGCTGCTGGAAAGTGTTTCTTTGTTGAACTGAAATTTGCTTTCCTCTAACTTTTTTCACCTAGTAATCCTTGTTCTCTTTTTTACGATAATGTTTCTGCCTATTTCTGCACATATTTGAAGGTAGCTTCTAGGTCTCCTAAGAGTTTTCTCATCTCTTAGCCAATTATGGCAGTCCTACTTTACCTGTGGTTTTGTTTTCCTTTTCTCTGGTTTTAGATACTCATCATCAGTTGTGATCCAATGCTATTAGGTGTAAATTTCCAGAAGTAATAAATCTGTCATTGTGTACCATTCTGAGAACTCAGACCATTGAATGCATCCCTCAAGGGTAAGTCAGGACCACTCTATTCTGTCACCATTTTCAGCAGTTATATAAATTTTCTGGCTACCAGATTCCTCACAACTGTTGCTGCCATCTTCAACATAGTCTCAGGGCACAATGATCTTTTTAATCTAAAATGGTGTTACAGTGATCCTTTAGATGTAGCCTTCCCAGATGAATACCTCATAAGCTTACTTTTCTTGATACCCACAGGTAATCATCACTTTGAAAGACATTATTTCTTTTATGTTTATGTTTTAGAATACCTGAAGATCTAGTGAGTTCCTATTGATATTCTTAAGCAGATGCATATGCATGGGATGAATGAAAAATATGTTCAATACTTAAATTAACAATAAAATTATTATAATGTGCCTTTAAAAAAAAACATGTTGCCAACAATGATGGGACAAGTATGTTCAAAGCAAGGGGTGATATTATAAGGAAACCTAATAGTACCATGCAACTTCTGGTTCTTTCACAAATCAAAATTACTATGAATGGTCAAGTTTTGAGTTGATTTAAGATATCAAGGCAGCCATGTCAGAACAGCTAAAGATTCAAAAAAGGCTTTCTGAAATTAATTTGGAAAGTGACAGGAACAATGGGTTAAGTGTGTTCAAAGGAATGGACATATTTTGAGGAGATTCAGGGTAATGTCTTATTGTAATAGATTTCTAAACTTGAAATCATCATACCTTTTGATCATACAGCACATGACAGGGAGATTACAGATGAAAATAAGTAGAAAATAAAGTGTATTTATCCTTATAAAAATAAATTAAAATGGCTACTCATTTTTAATAGTTCTATATAGTATTAATCATAAAATATAGGACATATTACAGTATATAACACTGAGAATATACTTGAATGGATGCTTTTCACTTAGAAGAGCATTTTGATGCTTTTGTTTCATTACCAATTAGTCATCTTGTTGGAATATTTTGCATCTTTTTTTGTCAAAAAATTGTATTTCATGAAAATTCCATCATTACTCTCCTTTTGTGTTAACATGACAGTAATTTCATTTTTTCTATATTTGCCCTCATTCACTTTCTCTGTATAT
The DNA here is from genome assembly GCA_004025085.1 of Thryonomys swinderianus. Classification (NCBI taxonomy): domain Eukaryota; kingdom Metazoa; phylum Chordata; class Mammalia; order Rodentia; family Thryonomyidae; genus Thryonomys; species Thryonomys swinderianus. The sequence continues at coordinate 9,532 of PVIC010040982.1, forward strand.
AGGTAGCATTTGGGGCAATATAACTATGTTGTTAGGAAAATTACAAGAAATCCTTACTCAGTATTACTATCACCATTGCTTTGTCCATTATCAATTACTCATTCATTTGCTTTTTGTAGGAAAAGATTAGTGGTAGTCCCTTAATTACACATTTTTTGTAAATGAATGTAGCTTACTGCTAATCCTAACGTCAGGATTTTGGAATATATATTGATATTATTATAAATTTGAGACTATGTGGTTTATAGATTTTTTTTCCAAATTATGGCAATAAAAAGTTTTTTTTGTCTTTTTTTTTAGGTTAACTGACTAGTGATTATATTAATAACATTCCACTGTGTGGTCTTATTTTTCCCACAAGGCAGTTGCTAGATGTCTGGGTGCTGTGACATATTTAGTTCCACAGTATATTACATATGAAGATAGTAGATTAGATTGTTCTTAAGTTACAAGGAAAGGATGTTAAAAAAATAGAGTTTTTCAAGTCAATTATGGCAGAATAGTTCCACCAGTGGGGTGGGAAGGCTCACTGAAACTTCCATGGTTATTAATTTTGACAAAGAATATGCAAAGTCTCCTTGAGCTGAAGCCTCTAGCCCCTTAACCAAACTAGGGCTATGTAGGCAGGATCAGTTGGCATTCCTTTTGGGCCCACTAGCAAAAATGACAAGAGAATTGGACGAATGGTAGATTGGGTCCTTTAAAAGCAATTACAGAATGTGAGTTGTGAATATTTCCTATTTCTTTCTCTCTTTCTTTATTTTCCTTTTTTTTTTTTTTTTTGAGACAGGGTCTTGCTTTGTAGTTCAGGCTGGCCCTGAGCTCACTCTGTAGCCCAGGCAAGCCTCAAACTCAGCAATCCTCCTGTCTCTGCCTCCCAAGTGCTGGGATTACAGGCATGAGCCACCACGCCCTGCACTGTGGTATGCTGGTGGGCGTGAGTCACCATGCCCAGCTTTGTATGTTGTTACAGGGATCGAACTCAGGACTTTGCACTTGTGAGGCAGGCACCGGAACCACTGAGCTAAATCTCCAGCCCAGTTTTTCCTCTATTTCTTGACTTTACTAGTTATCATAGTGAAGTTCCCCACCAGAAATATACAGTGAGAAGTTGAATTTATTTGGATCATGTAACGTCTTGGAGAATGGGAAAGAAAGGATTACAGTTGGAGCTTTTTTTCTGCAACAGGCACCTGCCAAGCCTTTTGTGAGGATAACCTGATATATACCTTCCTTCTTCTGCCACCATAAAGTTTATTATCCTGGTTTTGTAGACTTGCAGGCTGTGAAGCAAAGTCTGTGCTCTGTTAGTACACAAAGCTTGGGGCATGGAGACGCATTTCTGCCCTGGGTTTTTCACTGGTTGCTGGGTGAGCCTGTGCTGGTGAGTCAACTTCTCCATGTTTTTTCCACTTCATAAAATTTAGGTTTCCTTTTTCTCCCTTCTGAGAAAGGGTAAATAAAGTTTCTTGAATGAGTTAATAGTTATCTGCACACTAAAATTAATATAGAAGCCTGCTTATCCATGAGGAAATGCTCCAGGGCCCCAGAGGAGGGTGGTACTGAACCATATAATTATAAATGATGGATTTTTATATACAACAGCTGCACTAAAGTTTAATTTATAAATCACATATAGAGATTAACTACAAGAGCTAATAATAAGATAGAATATTAATTTATTAATGCAAAAGTGCTGTTAATATGCAATATGTTTTGTCTCTTAAAGTGACATATTGTACTGTGTTCTTTCTCTCCATGATCATGTGAGATGATACAGTGCCAACTTGGTGATGTAAATAGGTTGAATGTTAGTATATGTGCTGCCGAAGCAAGCACAATAGGTTGAATGTTAAATAGACATTGTAGCACAGCATTAGGCTTCTAGTGATCTATAAGATGTTAGAAGAATCACCATGGCACAGCAGTGCCATGGACTATGGGCAAATAGGGCTATAGAGAGCAAAATCACAGAGGAAGGGGTATGGGTTTGTGGTTTACCATACAGAAAGGATGACTATGTATTGCTAAAGTAGGTTAAACAAATGCTCTGAATGCGTTCAATGTCTATTCCAGATGGTCTATGTTAAATAGAAGATACAAATCCTGTCAAATTTATATAAATCATTTCAATCTATTTTGGGGTAAAGCAGTATAGCTATTATGTTGTCCATGTAAATTTTATTACATAGCCTTGGAAAACTTCAGGGGACATTGAAGGATTGTTTAGCCACTTAGACCCTTAAACTCCCTTTGGAAGGTCTATTGGACTCATGTAGACTTCAAAATTATCCAGTTAATCATATTTTAAAATTTTATCAGGATTATTTTATCTCCTTATAACTCTCACATTATAATTTTATTATGTGTTCTTAAAAAGTAATGGGTAAATTATGCTTTCTCCAGGAAAGCATTTCAGCACCATTTTGTATACATTTAATTTCAGTTTTTGCACCTCAGAAATCTAAAATACTTTAGCTAACTAATCCTGTAGTTCTCATATATGGGCTAAATATAACTTGTAAGTTTTCAAAACCTGGCCACATGTGAGATTCTTGATGCAATGTGTTCCTAAGTATATGACTATACAACTCTTGAAAGGAAATAACTGTGTGGATAAAAAAGGTTGTGCTTGAGGTAAGAGGGGCAAGTCTGATGTGACAGTGTTTTACAAGTTAAAAGTACTCTACCAATGGTAAAACTATTACCTAATGGATGTAAGTCCTGTGACTCATTGTAGTTCCTTTGCTTTTTATTCCCTGAGCTATTGGCATAGTAAGGGGGTAAATACTCTTATGACTGTGGGTTGAGAGAGAGGTTGCTTTTTCCAACTACCATATGTGGTGAGTAGGCTCTTTGGAATGCCATTGGGGTACTCTCTTAGCAACTAGCAATGGTCTTCCAAATAACTTATAATAGATAAAGTATGTAAGACATTTCCCTCAGCCAGATGCAGTGTTCAATAGCAGAGGAGGTAATTTAAAGTGATCTTCCACAGGAAAACTTGGGAGATGGTTAAATGGACCCAGAAGCAAGTCATGCTGCTAGGAATATACACATTCCTTTGCTGATTCTGGGTGAGAACACAGTGGTTCATTTAAATTTTATTTCCATGATCTGGGGGATTTCTTAGGGAATTTTTGGATGAAACCTAAAAGCTTCAGAGTATCTGAGCTGTCACTGAACTTCTGTTTCCAATATTCAAAGACATTTCAAATGATAGAGGTAGACATAACTCATTTCCAAGTATTTAATAACTGATCTGATTTTTTTGTGACTATTTTTTAATTTAATTCTTTATTGGTATAATTTATATATATCTTACAATCACATATAACATTGGGGAATTTGTACTAGTATATGACACAAGTTAATTCTCATTTTTACCTATATCCCTACCCATCCACCCACACCTCCCCACCCCCTTTATACATATTCTTTTATTTTCTTTCTGAATCATATTTATTCCTTCCCCTCATTACATTCCCACACCAAATTTCCTATGGAAATTTCCCATTCTATAAAAACTGTCATACTTTCTAGAGCTAATTTGCATCTACAGGTGTTCATATCAAAGAGAAGATCTGGTATTTGCCTATCTGTGATCTATTTATTTCAATTATTAGTATATCCTCCAGGTGTCTCCATTTGCACATAAATGAATCCATCTTGTCATTCTTTATGGCAGAATAATGCTCCATTTTATTTAAAAAAAAACCCACATCTTCTTTATCCAGTCTTCAGTTGATGGGCATTTGAGTTGTTTCCAAGATTGAGCTATCACGAACTGAGCTGCTATGAACAAGGGTGTACATCTGTCTTTCCAATGTGAGTTTTTAAATTCTTTTGGGTATATTCCTAGCAGGGGGATAGCAGGGTCAAATGGGACCCCTAGTCCTAGTTTTCTGAGGAATCTCCACACGGATCTCCACAATGGTTGCACAAGTCTGCAGTCCCACCAACAGTGGAGAAGGGTTCCTTTCTCCTCACAGCCATGCCAGCATTTATTGTTGGTTGATTTTGTGATAGTGGCCATTCTTTGTGGAGTGAGATGAAATCACAGTGTTATTTTCATTTGCATCTCTCGAATGACCATTGATGTTGAACATTTTTTCATATGCTTCTTGGCTGCTTTGACTTCTGCCTCTGAGAAGTGTCCGTTCATTTCAGATGCCCATTTTTGAATTGAGTCTATTTTTAATGAATTAAATTACAGGTTACATTCAGGGAAATCCAGTACCTATCCAGTCCTAGCTCTAAAGAAGTAGAAAGAATAAAAAAGTTCTGAAACATTCTGGAATCCAGGAGCTAAACCAATGGAGACATTGAGAATGAAGATCTGTCCCTCAAAGTTGCCATAGAATTCCATTTATTTCTTTAACAGATACTAAGTGAGTATGTTCTATTATAGGTACAGGTATTATAGAAATGAAGGATGTGAGAGTGAACAGAACAGAAAACATTCTGCTCCATACTTAGACTTTTTTTGTGGAGAGACAATAACAAAGAAACACACATATTAGCACATAACCAGGTAAGTTCATGATGAATTTTATAAAGAAAAATAAGACACCTCAAAACAGAAACAGAATGAAGCAGAGTGCTGTGTCACCTGGCTGAGCAGTGATTCCTGTTCTCAACGGTGTTTTGTAAGCAGACATTTGACTTAAGGAAACTATGTGAGTAGATAATCTGGGGAAAAGAGTTGATCACATTCACAGCATGTGCAGAGGGCAGGAATCAGGAATATGCTTGACCTGTGGAAAGAACAACAATAAAGGTGGAGTGGTTACATCGAGGAGAGCAGAGCTCCCTGAAGCTAATGTTATAGAAGAAACAAGAGCAGAGTAGGGATCCCTGCTCTCTCCATTATTACTCAACACTGCTCAGAAGAGCAGATTTCTAAGTAGCTGTTTAAAACTAGAGAAATCATTGGAATAAGTGTGCAGAAAAAAAAATTATTTGTATTTTAGAAAACATGACCGCACGTCTGTGAAATCCAGGAGACCCTGGCCAAAGAAAGGAAATTTGAGTGGGTTGCGGTGCTGTGAGCCTATAGTCTAGCTGCTTGGGAGGCTAAGGTGAGAAGATCAGAAGTTTAAAACCACTTTGGGGGCTACTTAGAGATACTCCTACTTAAAGAAAGAGAGGATTTGTTATATCATGACTATTTATAAATCTATGGCTTTACCTTTACAAGTGATAAATAGCCAGAAATGGAAAATGATAAAAGATTCAATTCATAGTAGAGAAAGAAACTATAAAATACTTAAAAATAAATTTGTAAGAAAGACCATGGATATATGAAGAAAATAATAAAATCTTATGAAAGCTTATAAAACCAGACTCAGATATACTGTGTTCTTGGATGGCAAAACAGTATCACATAAACACTATTTAATATAATTCAAATTTGAATCCCAAAGGTGTGTTTCATTTTTTAACTACCTAAAAATATTTGAAACAACACATAAACAATATAGCAACACATAACAATAAAATAAATGCTCAAAAATAGTCAACAAAGGGCCAGAGGATTAGCTCAGTGGTTCCGGTGCCTGCCTTGCAAGCACAAGGTCTGGAGTTCAATCCCTGGTAAGCACATACAATGCTGGGCGTGGAGACTCACGCCCACCAACAATCAATACCACATACCACAGTGCCAGGCATGGTGGCTCACGCCTGTAATCCCAGCACTCGGGAGGCAGAGACAGGAGGATTGCTGAGTTCGAGGCTTGCCTAGGCTACATAGTGAGCTCAGAGCCAGCCTGAACTACAAAGCAAGGCCCTGCCTCAAAAAAAAAAAAAGTCAATCAAGGGGATTTTCTATTAGCTGAAATTAAAACTCAGTGTAATGCCATGTAATAATCTGTGATTAGGAAGGAAATGGTAGATCAGGGGTTAGTTAACTGCTTCTATAAAGGGCAAGACAGCTGAACATTTCAGCTTGCTTATCCATCTGGTTTCAGTCTTGACTACCTCAACTCTGTCTTTCTAGCACAAAGGCCAGCACTGACAACATATAAATCAGTGGGTGTGCCTGCCTTTATTCATCAACTGTGCTTTGCCAATTGATGAGGTAGATATTAAAACAAAATAGTGCTCAGAAATAGTTAACGTGATACGGAAGAAGGATAATAGTTGAAATCTTTTGGAAAAGATAGTTTAATAAATGGTGCTGACAAAATTTGTATTATTCTAAAAACAAAGCATGTTAATCTCCCAGTTAATTATAATGAAAATATTCACAACTCCTCCAAAGATTACTGAAGTGTAAACTAACAAGTGAAAAGTTAAGAAATTTGTGTTATGTAATGCTGGAGAAAGGTGTTTAAACAAGACTGAAAATATTAAAGCTGTAAAAAAGGAATATGTGATCACATAAAAAATTAAATTTTATGGGAATGTTACTGTAAACAAAGAGGTAGAGACTGCCAAATGTAGAAAAATATAAGATGTAGAAAAATAGATAATATTAACAAATTCAAAATGCCTCTACCATTGACTTATTAAAAAAGAAAGAACCTAGTTCCTGAAAAGAGAACTAAATGTTCAGTGATGGAGGAAAAGGTGATCACTATGTCTAGAAGTCCTGTCCTTCTGTGGAACAGGGAGTTGTAATATACTCACCTTCTGGGGAAGTTGAAGGAATTATATCACATAATTCACAGAAAGCAGAAGGAAGTACCTGATACATGCTATGTATTCACCATGAATTACTGTATTAGCCCCTCTACATGGAACCAAGAGGATAGATTGCCTTAGAAGGATATTTATTGTAGTTTTGTTTTTAATTGTGAAGGACTGAAACAAAGTGGCCCATCCATGGGGAAATAATTGAATGATTTGCTGTATCTTTTTTTTTTTTTTTTTTTTTTTTTTTTTTTTTTTTTTTTTTTTTTTTTTTTT
>PVIC010040983.1:0-16454 GCA_004025085.1 Thryonomys swinderianus
GCCAGCATTTATCGTTGGTTGACTTTGTGATCGCAGCCATTCTTTGTCTCACAACTTTCTTAATAGATCTAATTAATGGACACTCTCATCTCTTCTTTCAGGACACCTTGGTATTACTGGTTTCCTTCTCCCTTAAACTCTTCTTGGGCTCTAAAACACTGCCCAATGCCTTATTTTTCTCTTTGGTTCCTCCTACATTCTTTCACACCTTATATTCCTAAGCAGATCTCCTAAACATTTACGTTATCCCTTTTTTTTTTTTTGCTTTTTGAGACAGGGTCTCGCGTTGTAGTTCAGGCTGGCCCTGAGCTCACTATGGTGCCCAGGCAAGCCGCCACGAACTTGGCAATCCTCCTGTCTCTGCCTCCCGAGTGCTGGGATTACAGGCGTGAGCCACCACGTCCGGCATTGTGGTATGCAGTGTTGATTGTTGGTGGGCGTGTCTCCACACCCAGCATTATATGTGGTTACCAGGGATCGAACTCAGGACCTTGCGCTTGCGAGGCAGGCGCCGGAACCACTGAGCTAACCCTCCGGCCCCTACGTTATCCCTTTTACAGGTCAGTAGCACTAGCATTGTGGGAAGCCTGTTAGAAAACCACACTCTCTTACTCAGCCTCTCTATCCTAATCCTATCCTCTAACAAGGTGCAGGTGACTTCTCTTCACAACCAAGTTAAAGCAGGAACTGTCGAAACACTTCAGGTCGGGTCCTTTCCTCTTCTCATTGTTCACTCACTTGCAACCATTATCCATACACATCAGCTGCCAAAGGCTTGCCTGGCATGTAGATTTCCCTAGGCATCATACCCATCCTGAAATGCAGACCTCTACGCCTGACAAAAATATCAAACTCAGAGTCCTTAGTTGAGCCCATTGTCTTTCTCCAACAAGCCCTAACTTGACATAGGCACGAAAGTGTTACCAGTTATCTCTTGTGCTCATTTCCTCAGATAAAATAAATCACAGAATTCTTCTGAGTATTACTGCCTAAATTACTTTAATCTGTCTCCCTTCATCTCCACTACCAATACTTTAATTCAAACAGTCATTTCCTACCTTATGTGCTGTAAGGGCTACTTACTTAACTGGTCCTCCCCTCGCAGGACTCTTTTCAATCCCTTCCCTATATTACTACCCAAATAAAGTTAAAAAATTAAAAACCCAATACTCTTTATTGAGTATTTCTACGGCTTGCTAAGGCTCTTAGGAAAAGTCAATGTATTTCAAGGTGTTCCTTATTGTTCTAATCTAGGGCTTTTCAAACTGCTATTTGTGAAATGGCATTAAAAGGTCATGACCTGAATAATAAAGAGCAAGAAAATACAAAAACTGCAACAAACCCCAGAACAATGTGCAGGTACCAGTTTAAGTATTATTTTATGAAATTTCTGTTATATGTTTTGGTTGTAAATTAAAATGCATTGTCTTTTAACCCAAGAGCACACAAGTCTGAAATCTACTGTTTTATCTTCACCTAACCACAGCTCTCATTCTCTTGTCTTTCACTTCCCTGAAGATGTTCTTCTTAATCTCCGTGTTGTGGCACAACTTTCTGCCTCTGTAGAAAAACCTTTCTGAATTTCAGAACTCCAAACACTAACAGACACACACACTTTGCTAACTTTTGAATTTCAGTGTAAGGGTCATATCCTCTCCAAAATCTTCTAAAATCATGTGAGGTAGGGGACAGTCTATTATTCTTCTTATCGTAACACTTTAATATTCAGTTCCTAACAACTTTATCTCTGTAATGTAGGTACTATACAGTGCAAATATATTGACTCAAATCAAGTTCTCCATGAGTATTTATTTGAAAGAATAGCCAGAATTTATCATTAGCATGCTTTTACTCTGTAAGCACATGGAAATCCTGACTGAAAAACAATCATACCAAGCTGAAGGTCAAAGGAAGAGCCAAGTTAAAATATTCATATTTCAAGCAGATGAAAAAATTCACTTTAGACAGTAGAATGTTATGACACAATACAAAAAAGTCAAAGTTTAGCATGTTTACAAAAGATATAATTATACTTTATCAGGTTGGGAACTTGGGCTTAAGAAGTACATTAAGGGAAAGCTGATATGTTGGAGCTAAATGCCCAAGATTCCTAGAAAAACATGTTAAAATGTTATCAGAATGTATCAGAATGAGAACTGACAGTTTTCCAAATCTCAAGTTGTGAGCTAGGAAATGGAGCTAATTTTTTTTCTTTCAAAAGATCACCATGAGTGGCACTATAACATAGATTTAATGGAATGTAAAGTGTGGAACCAAGACTAGCTAAGAGACTACAAACAGAAAACAAACTGGTGGCCAATATATAATATTGTAGTTGCTATAAAGGTAACTAGATGGATTTGGAATACACCATACTAAGGACAAAGCCAAACAGGCACAAATCTATAATCCTAGTCGCATGGGAGGCTAATGCAGCCAACTTTGAGCCCAGGCTAGGTAACTCAGCAAAACCCAGTCTCAGAAAATAAGAACACTACTTGGGATGTGCAAAGTCAACCAGCCTGGGTTCAAAGTTGGCTCAGTGCAAAGGCTGTGGATTCAAAACCAGTACCATGCCCACAATGCACACACAAGAGGAAAAATAGACTGGTTTGCTAAAACGATAAACGAAGAATAAAAATATATCCTGCTTGGCCTTCGCAAGTGAGTAATGGTAGTGATATTCAATAGAGCGGAGGTTTGGGAGTGAGGGTTGAGATTAAGAATTGTGTTCCTGCTGGGCGTGGTGGCTCACACCTGTAACCCCAGCACTTGGGAGGCAGAGACAGGAGGATTGCTGAGTTCAAGGCTTGCCTGGGCTACATAGTGAGCTCAGAGCTAGCCTGAACTACAAAGCGAGACCCTGTCTCAAAAAAAAAAGAATTCTGTTCCTAATAGCCACTGCACAAGTAGCTATACCTTCTGTGTGGAAATAATGAACATTTTTTCCTGACTTAACTTTTCATCTGTTTAGGGTTTTTTCCCCTCAACCTAGACTGTAAAACTCTCTGACTGTAATCTTTTTCAAATTCCTGTAGCACCATGCATGGAACCTTCAATGAAACAGAAGGCAAATAAAATCTGATAAAAGTTATTGTTTGTATGTTCACAGTTATGACTCCAATTACAGTTCCAATTCTACTGTGGCTTAATTGTGCTTCTCCAGATTTTCAAAAACCAGTTGTTCAATGAACAAGTTTTTTTCAGAGTGGAGGGGACTATCAAAATACAGGTCCATTTTTTGAAGAGAAGAATGTGTAAGTTGTGAAGGTGAACTAATAAAGCCCAAAAACATTTCAAAAGAAAGACTTAAGAGAAAAAGAAATGGTTCAAAAAGAGTAACCTAGGCAGGCCAGTATGATGGTGCAGCCTGTGATCTCAGCACTCTGAGGCAGGAAGACTGCAAGTTCAAGAGCAGCCCTGGCAATTTAGTGATTTAGCAAGACCCTGTTTCAAAAAAAGTTTGAAAAGGCCTGCTGATGTAGTCTAGCCTTTGAATTCAATCTCCAGTACTGAAAAAACAAACCAGTGGTTTAAAAGATTACTAAAAAGCATTTGATATCTAATATAAAAGGTGCTTCTCATTAGGGCATGGTTCAGAGGACTATACTAAGAAAGCTGCTTTTAAAAAATGATTTTAAAAAATCACTTTTAAAAAGAATGGACTATTAATGAAACTTGATATCCCTTACTACAGATTTTTAAGTTGCAAATCAAACTGTCAATTTCCTGAAGAGACTAATCAAATCCTATCCTGAAGTTTTTTTCTCCTCTAGCATGCTACGTTTCCTTCTCAGAGGAGCTATTAAGATAAATTTCTTCACTTCAACACACACACACACACACACACACACAAATCCTGGGGTTGTGGTTAATTTAATATTAACAACCGATATATTTTCCTGAATGATCTACAATCAAAATGCTCCATCACTTTTGTTCTGCGTAAACTTATCACAATGTAAGATGATTATTATTGCTTACTTCGCCAAGTAAAGAATTTAAACAAAAATGACAATTATGTTAAAAGGGAAAGGACAGATTTATGGGAATGGAGGACCCTTAATGCAGTTTAGACTGGAACCTGAATCTACAGTTCCTATATACTTTAAGCAACATGAACATTCAGCCTGTCAATTTTTACTGCCTTAGGCCAAATTCTCATAGGGCATGTCAACCCGTACAATAGCCGCTACACGAAAGTGCACCGTAATACATACATCTGCATTGGCTTACACTTCACAAAACACGTGCGTCTGTCAGAGCAACGCAAGAAGACTGGAAGCAGCCAGATAAAAAGGAAATCTTAAGCGCATAAACCTCTCCACTATTATCTCGGATTACCTCTTGCCTCTCCGCCTCCTTGTTCTTCTGAGTCTGTTTTTTCGCGTACCACAAGCCAATTTCGCGGCCTTTCAAGTGCCCGGGATGCCGACCCCGTCCGCCTCGACCACCTCCTCCGCCACCGCCTCCGGAACCTCGGCTCCCTCCGTGGCCCCTTCCATAACCGCCACTGGAGCTGCGAGGACCGCCATCGCGGTCCCAGTTTTGATGGTACTCATAGCTCATTGTCCGGCAAAACTACTCCCAGAAAGAAGCCGCAACCGCTGGAAATGGCGGTTGGGCCCGGAAGCGGATGCACACCCACTTCCGTTTTACTTCCGGAGCCCAGAGCGAGGAGGGCTCTTTAGCGTCACAAGCAACCGCTTCCGGTGACGTCACGTCAGCCCGCCGCGAAAATGAAGTTGCGTGAGAACCTGCCTTGTTTCTCAGGAAGCAAGGCAAACAAAAGCCTTGCAGCTTTTTAAAAGTTTTTTTTTTTTTTTGGTTTGTTTTTCATTTTTTAAAAAACCTAAGCTTGCAAGTGAGAAAATGGCTTCAAAGACCTATTCCTGGTGGAAAGATCTAGAGTTTGCTTCTAATTAAGCTCAGAGAAGTAAACATCAAACAAAAGGACCTATAGGTGAATGAGTAGTTTCTTAATAGTTTAAAGAAATGAATTCATCACTCTTCTTGAGAGCAGCCTGATATGATTAAACCTAAAATATGCTCCTTCTTTCTTTAAAGAATTGTCATTTACTACCTACCCACTACCTAAATTAAATTCAGAACACTTAGTATAAATAAGGAGCATTTGAGGATCTACATGTTCTGTAGAAGCCACATATTATTGAGAAGGCCACTGAGTGGTTTGTGCAAAATTCTTGAATAGCAAAGTAATTTAACCATAGTGGCCCGAAGTTTACCAATGAGAACTGTCATTTCATTTACCTTTAGCTGAGTTAAAGGTCCTGGAGAGGACTGCAGAAGGTAAGTATGGTATCAACTTTCAGTTAGTGACATTCTGGGTTTTTTTCTCTTTTTAGTATTGTGGATTAAACTGAGGATCCCATGCTTGCCAGGCATGTGCTGTGGCACTGATCTAAATCCCCAGCCTATTTACTCACATTCTTGAGAAGAAGATAAAGGCAGAAATCACTGTGGAATGGATTAAGAAAGGGAAATGCTATGTGGCCTGGAAGATCCAAAGTGTTTGGCTGTGACCTAGAAGTTATTTGATTAGATGGTATTTGAATTTCTGAATCTTTTTACCTACCTAAAAAATGAGCCTCCCAAAACTCGTTTAATTCAATTGTCATAAATCCTCTTTCTATGAGGAGAATCAGGGAAGATTGACTCATAACTGGAAACTAGAAATCCTAATACCACTTAGACATGGGCCCAAAACTAACATATCTGTGTCTAAGGCCCCATTTATATTTTCTAAAAGTCATTTGTTTTCTCATAAATATCCTTTTCTCTTCTTCCCTAGTTAAGTTGTTATATAGTGGACCCTTTTATTCTTTCATTTTTCATGGTTTCAGTTGATCTCAGCTGTTACCAAAAATAGCAAATGAGAAACTGCAGAAATAAATGACACAAATTTTCAGTAATGTGCTGTTCTGAGTGATGTGGTGAAATTTCATGCCATTCCACTCTATCTTGTGTTACTTTTTGTTTGTTTGTTTGTTTGTTTTTGAGACAGGGTCTCGCTTCGTAGTTCAGGCTGGCCCTGAGCTCACTATGGAGCCCAGGCAAGCCTTGAAGTCAGCAATCCTCCTGTCTCTGCCTTCCGAGTGCTGGGATTACAGGCATGAGCCACCACACCCGGCTATCTTGTGTTACTTTTTATTACACGACTTTATAATGTTTTTTTCTTGTGATGTTACTTTCTTACTGTGCCTAATTTATAACTCAAATGTCATCATGTGTGTAAAACAAAACAGTACTATCTGGAGTTTCAGGTATCCACTGGGCATCTTGGAGCATATCCATCACAGATAAGAGGATACTATTGTCAAATCCCCAAATTCTAAATTCTCTGAGTCACATTTTTTAATAAGCTCCATGTGTAATATACTAAATCTGTCATTCATATTGCTAATCGAGATAATACAGAGAAAGATTTTAATTTTTGAAGTTTGATAAGCAGTGACTTTTGAGATAAAAAGACTTCAGTGGCAAAACTCGGGAGGGGACTATTACCATGCTAGGCTCTGAGCAGCCTGTAATGATGTCTCTTATCAAATGATCTCTCCACTGGTTAAAAATCAATGCGTAACCATTGGTGTGAAACCAACAGCTTTTGATGTCTATCTTCTGTAGACCTCCACTCCCTCCCCCAGTCTAGTTACCTATGCAGTTCAGCAAAGATGAGGCCCACACACATAAACGTGGAAAAACTTCATTTGTGCTATTCAAATAACTTTAATTTTCTCAACTCCAGGAAGTCTATTGTTCTCCATATTATTTATCTCAATACTGTAACAGTTCTTTTGTAATTTCTTCTTTGGTCTAATATGTATTAAAATCTAGGAGTAGGGATTTTCTTTAGAGTTTGCCTTGGAAAATGGAATTTTTCATTGACTTCATCCTTCATTTGTCTCATCTACATAGAATATAACAGTCTGGCTGGCTTAGGGGAGGCGGAAAAGATGAAAAAATATTTCATATCAGGAAGAATATGGAAGAACTTAAAAACAGTACAATAACAAAATTTTGGAACAAATTGGGTAATTTTACTCATCTTGAATTTATAGAGAATATCTGTTCCTATTGGTGGCTCAGATGGGGAAAAATATGGTTTTAAAATAGTTATCACTAAAAAAGTAAAAGTATTATCACTGATCTAATCTCTAAGTTTCCTGCCTTCTAGGAAACAAGGAATACTGGAAATATCTTAAAATTTTCAACTAATTTTTTCAGGATTTTTTTTTAGGCCAGTCTCATTTTAAGTCATCGTGAAGTTCCATTATGTTAGATTTTTTTTCTCTCTGTCTTCATTCTTTCTAAAATGGGGCTTTATGTAAGAGGTTTGGGGAAGGTTTATGTAACTGTAAATGGCATCCCTTGCATACTTACTGTTTTCTATTCTAGGGTTGCTAATTGATCTGATGCTTGGGCCTGTGTTCATTAATATTCTATGCTAGTGAATTCATGTCCTTCAAAGCCTGAGTGGTTGACCCTGACTAATTCAACCTCATTTCAAGACTTTGTGGTCTAGAGGTCTCTGTTGTCGGCTCTCACTGTTAACTGGTTTACTGGCAGACAGGCTACTTCAAAGGTTCAGCTATAAGGTCACTATCTTCCTCTCTCCCAGCAATTCCTCTGTTTAAATTGCTGACTAGCATCAGTAGGTGCTTCCTGAAGTAGTATGTGATAAATGACAGCTTCTGCATTCTTTCAAAACGACATAAAAGTCAATGAAAGTTCTGGAGTACTATCATAGTTATTAATGCTATATAACAAATCACCTGAAAACTCAGTGATATAAAATAGCCATTATTCTTATATATTCCATGGGTGAGGAATTTGGACATGGCACAGTGGAGGTAATTTTCCTTTTATCCAGGGCAGATGAGATCTGTCCTGGAAATTCTTGCTAGTTGAGATTTGAATCATTTAGAGGCATTTTTCACAGAAACACCTGATGACATTAGCCGGCCATGGCTGATCTACAGCCCTTCCATCAGGTTTCCATCTAGGCCTATTTGAATCCGCTCACAGCATGACCCCTAAGTTCTAGAAGCAAATATCATAGAGCATGGTGGTACTATGTGAGATTTTTATTAACTGACCTCAAGTCATATTACATCACTTCTGCATTTCGTTGGTTACTGTCCACTCAGGACCACCTTTACAGTCATATCTAAAATCCACACCTGATCTGAAAGGCGCAAATGACCTGTGTGTCCTTGACCTTATTTGTGTTTGTCTCCAACCACTTTCTTGCTGTCTCATTCATCTCCTTTCATACTGATTTCTTTGGTAGGTTCAAAACTTACAAAAGGCACACTCCTTTTGGAATCTGGTGGATCCCTTTGGCAGACTGGGATTCCCCTAGTTAGTGTGTTTCCAGACTATCTCTTTACAATGTCTGATGAAATGTTACTTTATGAGTTAGCTTTTCTTGAAAGAATTATTGAAAAAGCCACGCTTTCAATTATTTCCCCCTTTATTCTAACATTTCTCCTTTGTGCTTATTACCTCTGGTCCATGTTTTCTATCAATATGCTTGGCATGCACACACATATTCTCTATTTGTGATGGGGTTATGTTCCATCATAAATTGAAATATAATTAGTTGAAGATAGATTCAATCTTTCTAACCTGTCAAACACTGTAGCTTAGCAACATAGGACTACAGTTGATTAACCTCATTATCTGACAGTCAACTGGGAACTACAGCATGCTATTTCTTCCTGACTTGAAAAACTTATCCCACCATGTATCACTGCTCTAAGAAAAGATTGAAATTCTAAATTCAAAAAGTGGCTCCTACTGAACGTGTATTACTTTTGCAAACTTTTTCTAAATTTCAAAAATGGTAAGTTGAACCATTATTGTAAGTCAGAGACTATCTGCATGATGTAAATGTGTGATAACAATATTATCTGAAGGGAGGTCTAGCCTTTTCTCTCAGCTTCAGGGGAGGTAATCTCCAACTCTCTGGAAGGGCATGCCCCATGGAATGCTTTTTAAGGGCCTTGGAGCAGCCAGGCCATAATAATGTGCTTTATTTTAGACCCTTTGGGTCATTTCATATCATGTTGACCTCTTACAGAATGGAAACAATTATTTGTGTGAACAGTCAGTTCTGCTTACTTATTTTAATGCTGTGATGGAACACCAATAGACTTTGACACAAAGTTCATACAAGATTCATGAATGACAGTACCCTGGTCATATTGCCACACACTGATGCATAGAAAGCCATGTTGTATGTGACCCAGTGGGAATAGAAAAACAAAGTACACGTTGAGAGCTCTTCCTAGACTTTATATTCTGCAGGTTGGTTGATTTTAGTTCTATAGCTTTACCTTAAAATAAACCATAGTCATGACTTGTGGTGTATGACTTTCCATGAATTCTGTGAGTCCATTTAGTGAACAGTGGAAAATGACAGTGGTTTGGAGAAATTTCTCAGCTTGAAGGTGGTGTCAGGAGCGAGGCAGTCTTGTGTATTTGTGTTCACTGACCTTCAGTGAACTCTAACTCACATAACGTGTGTACTCATTTTGTTTCTGTTTCCACTTAGAATCCCAAGTACCTAGAGCAATTTCTGACATGTAGCAGTCATCCACTAAATATTATAATAAAAAATGAATAAAAGTATCTGAAAACATAAGAAATTAAGAGAAAACATCTATTTATGAAATCCAATATTATAGAAGTAAAGCTTCAAAATAATAGATAACCAAGTTCTCTTTTTATTACATTATGACTCACTTGCTGTCTTAAAAATCATTTGCTTCTGTCATAACAACTGTCAGATATTTTCAAGATTATATGTATGCATGTATATATATATATATGTATTTATATTTTAATTAGGAAGTCACAATTATGTGTTTGTAGTTTTAAGAGTTACCACCAGATGGTGACATTTTTATTAGGTAAAGTTTTTATTTCCAAATAAATTCACACAGGAAAGTGATAAGGTATGTAAAATGTAGTCTTTATTAATGCCAAGAACTATATAACTATTTTTCAAGGGTAAGATATTTGGATGTAGCACAGGATATCTAAAAGGGTATTTCTAACACCAGAAACACCATTTTATAATCAGGATCATTAAAGAGTAAGTAAATTTAAGTAAGACTTGTAAAGTTTAATTTACCCTCTCTTTATAAGAATTTGGAGAAGCCCTTCATGTTTATATACAGCACAAGTAGATTTGTCTTGTAGATTCATCTACTGTTGGTTTCAATTGAAATATTATAGATTAGTAATGTGACCCTAATTAACCTTTCAAACTATGTCTTTGGGCTAAATGTTCATATCATTGTTTCAAAACAGGAGAAATTTTTAGTATATTTATGGTATAAATACTTCAGCAACCAAAAGGAATTATATTAGAATATCTTAGTTTATTTGCTTTGATTTTGTTTTGTTTCATTTCCCTCAGCTCAGTTCTATGTTCAATGAAAAGAAAATGGAAGTCAGGAAAGAAATTAGCTATTATTGTCTTCCAGTCTAATTCATACACTATTTAAACCTTAATTTTCATCATCTTTTTTCCATTCAGAATGCTGCACAATATAAAAATTTTGTTTACATTTAAACCTTTACTGTTTTCTTTAATGCATTATGATTCTAATTTCAGTGCTACCAAAAATTACATTTTAAAATAGCAATATTACTTTTCTCCCTCAGAAAATTATACATTATATCAAAGTCTATCTCTTGCAAAGCATTATTAGAATATTCAATTAATCATTTTTAAGAACATCTGATGTTAATGGTTTATAGTATCAGGTGATTTATCCACTTGTTATTTTGTTAAAAGTCACTGATTCTGGTAATGCAAGGTATTTAAAAATAAAATCTGTTTTGTGCTCACTTTGGCAGCACACGTACTAAAAATAAAATCTGTTTAAAGTGAGAATATACTTCAATTTGAATTAATACACTGCATTGAGACTTGCTTTATAAACATTACTATTGATATTACATCTACTTAAAAAATTAAATTTAAATAATGAAAGTTGAAAAAAGTTGAGATACTTATTTTTAAAATAACTTTTCTTGGTGGCTAAAAAACACTTTCTAAAGGTGAAACATTCTGAAATCTCATGTGAAGTAATTTAGAATTTTGATTCAGTATAAGGAAATAAAAACCAAAATCAATGACTAAAAAACCAGTTCTCTCAATCTGTAAGTAAATACATGTGAGGTAAGGGGACACACAAAGTCTAATTTCATATAACTAATCAGTTCAACAATTTGGAAAGCATTTAAGTAATGCATTTAATGTATGTTTATGGAAAGAGTGAAATAAATCAGTTTAAAGGAAAGTCACTATAATTTTTGAAATATACATTCCTAATATTTTGACAAGATAATTTTTTTTTTTTTTGAGACAGGGTCTCGCTTTGTAGTTCAGGCTGGCCCTGAGCTCACTATGGTGCCCAGGCAAGCCGCCGCGAACTCAGCAATCCTCCTGTCTCTGCCTCCCGAGTGCTGGGATTACAGATGTGAGCCACCACGTCCAGCATTGTGGTATGCGGTGTTGATTGTTGGTGGGCGTGTCTCCACGGCCAGCATTATATGTGGTTACCGGGGATCGAACTCAGGTCCTTGCGCTTGTGAGGCAGGCGCCGGAACCACTGAGCTAACCCTCTGGCCCTGACAAGATAATTTTTATATTTTTGTGATACAATGTGTTTTAAAACTAATCTTGAAATATATGTCTTCCAACCATTTAACAAAATACATATTAAATTTTTCCCTTGAGATAACACATATTTTTGGGAAAGAAACAAACATTCAAACTTAACTTTTAAAGTAAAATTTCATATACTTAAAGAACAGCTAAGAAAATTTTTCTAATCTTCAATTTTAAGCAACAACACTTTTGTTCAAAGATTAGAGGATTTTTCCTCTACTTTATCCAGAACCTTGTTGGTATAGGTGGCACCACTTCTCAGAATATAATCTGACAATACTTTCCCTCAATTTCCATTAAAATAAATATGACAATTCTCGAAGCGAATATAAATTAAAATGTTGCTGTAGAATGGATCTTAAAGACTCGATTGGAGGAGGTTTGGTGGTCAGGAAAATCTGTTGGGGGAACATAGAGCCTTTAGAAAGTGGAGGTTGATGAGAGATGTTTAGGCCTTTGGGCACAAATCCTCAAAGATGACTGTGAACTTTGGTTCCTTCTACATCTTTTGCTGCATAGATCACCACGAACTCCCTGGTGATGTGCTGCCTTGCCACAGCCCCCAAATCAGTCAAGGACTGGAAACTGACATTCTGAGCTAAATTAGCTTTTTCTTTCTACAAACTGATAATCTCAGGTAAGCACATCGAGGGAGGGAAAGCTAACACAAAACTTTTCCAGTAATGTTTGAGTTAAAGACTACTTCTAAACTTCTAATTCTACTTGAAATATACAACATATTTGTTTTAAAGGCCATCTTCACATACCGAATAGATGAAGGGAAAATTTTAGGGAAAGAAAAAAAAAAAAAAGAACCACCCATTAAACTATTTGTACTTTACAGAAATTAAGGAAACAGGAAACAATTATTTATAGATCAGGGGCATGCATATTTCCAAGTCAGTATCTAATTTACCATTTTACACGAAAATATTTTCTAGATAGCACATAAAGCTGAAGCAGTAACTGGAATAAGTTTATTTTACTAGCAAACATTTAGACAAGGCTTTTCAAATACAATTTGGGCATTTTGCTATGTTTCTTCCATTACCAAAATGCCTTATTTTTCCCCTTGCAGTAAAAGCAAACATTAAGTATAGAAACATGATGAAACAGTATATTAATTTGAAAAACATAGGCAAATACAGCAAACTAGGCAAAGATATGAGTTAGAAAAGACTTTGTAGAAATCGAATAAGACAAAATATTTTAATTACCACAGTGTGTGATCTTTAGGCAGCACATATAAATGCACTTAGTGTCTATAATTAGTTCCAGCTCTTCACACTAAAAATAATTAATCAGTTAAGTTCATAAAGCTTGCGTAAACTACAGAATAAAAGGAAATCAGTCTGGAAAGAAAGGTGTTAGTTTTGCAGTTTGAAGTTGCAGGGCCATTTTTGTTTCTAATAGACCAACTGATCACTAATTACCCTTGTTTTCTTCCTCTTGTTTCCTGTAAGCTTTGTTTAACAACTGGATTTCTTCCTGGTAGCCATTCTTCTCTTGATGTTGCCTCTTACTGTTCTGCCTGTGTGCTTCAACAGTGTCTGGAATGGAGATGTTGATATCACCATCAGGATTACTTGTAGGTAAAAAGAGAGAATATGAGGCTGTTTCCCCCAAATCACATGAAACGAATCTGTTTTCTTTCCGGGAGTAACGTAGTGAGGGGGATCTGACTTGGGTAGAAGACTGGCTGATGTTGCTAATAATTGACACAGTGTCCAAGGCCTCCTCATTATCACAAATTTCAAGAACCTCCAAGTGTATTTTCACACTAGTGTCCGCAATTGTTGAGGGAGAGTCCTCTGGGTTCGGTTCATGGCCAACACTTTTAGACCGATAGACTTCTATTTTCTTAGAGGCTGGTGTTATTTTTTGACCTTCTGCACTTATTTCATAGGTAGAAAGAGAGAGGGTTTTCCCCGTAGGTGCCTGGAGAGACACAGTCCCTTGGAATGCACACAAGGGCAGGGCAAGCCCACCACTGGAGCGCTGGGGACAAGAACAAAAAGGTTATATTGAAAATTAGTTTCAAGGATTGAAACATTTAGGAGTCCATTTCACACTTCAGGATGGTAACATTTGTTTGTTTTCAAAAGCCATTTTCCTGGAAATGGATTATACACAGTTCTTAGGATTTAAATTCTGTCACCTAAGCTCTGAGTTCAGCTTCTCCTAGGTCAAAAACAATGTCTAAAGGAAGATAGTCAGGAACTTTCGTTGAAGATAAGGAGATTTTTTCTTTTCCACATTTGAAGATAAAATTTCTGTATTCATGAGAAGCGATAGACAGATTTGAGGCATGAAATTGAATGTATATTTACAATTTGGAATTGCTTATATGCTTTTGTTACATGTTCAGTTATATTTAGAAGTCCACATAAGTTAAAAGAAATGCAGAGTGTTATCAACATGCACTTCTCTTGAGATTAGTGTGTCAGAAAGAGTGGTACAGTATGACTCAAATGAGGTATAAAAAGTATCTCACCTCTGAAGTTTGAGCATACCTAACATCACTGAGGAACCTAACATCACTGAATTGAGTTATAGTATACTTGCTTTTCCATAGAGAAATCACTCACTAAAGTGAATCCAACACACAGAAACAATTCTTTCACATCTCTGCAAAAATGTTCCTGAAAGCTTAAATCTTTTTTATTACCCTCCCTTTAGCAATGGAGAGTGAACCCAAAGCCTTCTCAGTGAGCTACATGCCCACTTACTTTTCCTCTCTCCTTCCTCCCTCCTTTTCTTCTTTTGTTTCTTTTAAGCTGAGCTCAAACTTGCAATCCTCTTGATTTACATTCCCAGATGGTTTGGATTACAGGTGTGCACCACCACAGTTTTATATTAAATTTTTATTTTAAGCTATACTCACCAACTGGTGAGATACTTAAGAAATAAAAAGAATCCTCAATATCAATCTGTGAAATTGAATATGTAATTAAAAAACCTACCAACAGAGAAAATCTCTGGTGCTAATGGCTTCACTGCTGAACTCTACAAAACTTTTAAAGAAGAGTTAATACCAATATTTTTCAAACTCTTTAATGAAATTGAAAGAGAAGCAGTGCTCCCAAATTCATTCCTAGAAACAACCATTATCTTGATTCCAAAAGTAGAAAAAGGCCCAACCAAAAAAAAGAGAACTACAGGCCAATCTCCTTAATGAATATTGATGCAAAAATCCTCAATAAGATATTAGCAAACAGAATACAGAGGTTATTAAGAAAATCATATACCATGATCAAGTTGGATTTATACCAGGTATGCAAGGCTGGTTTAACATACATAAATCAATAAATCTAATACACTATATTAACAGACTCAAAAGCAAAAGTCATATGGTTATCTCAATAGATGCAGAAAAAGCATTTGACAAAATCCAACACCCATTCATGATTAAAAAAATAAAGATGAAAATAAAACCGATTCTTATAAAAGCCTGTAGTTTACATTGCTTACTCCTAACTTCATGATTGCAACATTGTTTTTACTGATAAGTTAATTTCATAAGGAGATGTAGAACTTCTAGTGCAATGGGTCTTAACTGTGGGCCCAGACCAACCTTGTCAATGTCACCTGACAACTTATTAGATTTTTTTTTTTTTTTTTGAGACAGAGTCTCGCTTTGTAGTTCAGGCTGGCCCTGAGCTCACTATGTAGCCAAGGCAAACCTCGAACTCAGCAGTCCTCCTGCCTCTGCCTCCCGAGTGTTGGGATTACAGGCGTGAGCCACCACGCTTGGCACTGTGGTATGTGGTATTGATGGCTGGTGGGCATGAGTCTCCACGCCCAGCATTGTATGTGGTTACCGGGGATCGAACTCAGGACCTTGCACTTACGAGGCAGGCGCCGGGACCACTGAGCTAACCCTCCGGCCCCAACTTAGATTTTTAAGCCCTCACCTGGGTTTATTGAATTAGAAACCCTGGAGATAAAAAGAGTCCAGCAATCTACATTTGAACAAACCCAGTGAGTGATTCTGTTGGATGGCAAAGTTTAAGAGACATTCCTCTAACTAAAGAAATGTAATTCAGAAAAAGAATGTACATAGTGCTTGAAAAGCCTGGACTTACTAAATGGACTTGCCTAAATGTGTCTTTCTACCTGGGGAATTATCAGAGTGTTAATGATGTTACTAATTTAGGACGATCAAGCTTCCCAATTTCCCTGGGCCTGTCTCAGGTTTAGCACTGAAATTCAAGGATCCCGGGAAATTCCTGTTTGAGGCAATTTACTGTGGGAGGTGGGCGATGGGAGGTTGGTCACCTTATTTGCTATGGGCATTTTAATTCTGAGTGCAAGGGAAATGACTAAAGGAAACCCACTCTTTGAGAAAAGTTAGAATTTGCTTCTCTTTATAGAAATTTCTAAAAGAGAATGAATCATAAACTTCCATCTTATTGAGTGTAGGGACTGAAAAATCCAGTCTAGGAGGTGTGAATCATCCAGTTTTTTCCAATGTAAAATTCTTGAATACATTTTATCTATAAGAGGATCTAGGAATTTAATTTTAGGGGCTTCACACTTTGAAAACTTCTACTACAAAGTTGTTTAACTTCATCAATGGCATATGTTTGGTGTTGGGTGAAGAAAGGAAACCAAAAGAAAACACTTGTTTACATTCATTACTTTAACAAAATACTGTTTGAGTGGTGGTAATTTTTGGCAAAGAGAAAATGACTGTAGTTTATTTTTATTAATTATTCATTTGTTGAGTATATGTATCAGAATCTTA
>PVIC010040984.1:5183-16538 GCA_004025085.1 Thryonomys swinderianus
AGCATAAGGACCTGAGTTCGATCCCCGGTTACCACATATAATGCTGGGCGTGGTGGCTCACGCCTGTAATCCCAGCACTCGGGAGGCAGAGACGGGAGGATTGCTGAGTTCGCGGCGGCTTGCCTGGGCACCATAGTGAGCTCAGGGCCAGCCTGAACTACAAAGCAAGACCCTGTCTCCAAAAAGCAAAAAAAAAAAGGCAGCTACAGCAGTGAGCAAGTTCTTGGGTAATTCTGCCTCTTACAAAGTCTCCCAACTGTCACCTGCTTCTTTGGGGAATTTTTCAGAAATTCCACATATAAGAGAGAAGCTTTCCACTTCCCATTCAGATACAGGCAGGCCCTGTATTTATTTTACAGAAAAGGAAAACACTGGCCCTTCTGTGGCCAAGCATAAAGAAAGATGTGACTGCTTCACGAAAGACGCCTGATGTGCCCACGCTGGGGCCAGTCTAGGTTCACAGGTTGGAGGCAGTTACAGTGGGCTGGGCCTTCTATCAATTTCATGACCTCTTGCCCTTCCTGGAATTGCGTAGATATACACAGAGAGGGACCAAGGGCCACTATTCCAGGCATTCTCCTGCCCCAAGGCTGTATTGGCCTTGCTGCTGTGAAAGAACATCACTGTTCCTACTGCAGGAACAGGATCAAGAGGAAAGGGAGAACCTCTTGCCTAATCTGAAGACTCTACTAGCATGGGACAAATAAGACAGTCCTCAGGACTCAGGCAGAGCCAAAGAAAGGTTAAGATGAGAAACCACAACTGGGCCTGGTTCTAGACGCTACAAGGATGGGGAGAAAGACTTCAACAAGGAAATCTCCGGGGCGGAGATTTAGCTCAGTGGTTCCAGCGCCTGCCTTGCAAGCGCAAGGTTCTGAGTTCGATCCCCAGTAACCACATACAATGCTGGGTGTGGTGACTCACGCCCACTAGCAATCAATACCGCATACCACAGTGCTGGGCGTGGTGGCTCACGCCTGTCATCCCAGCACTCGGGAGGCAGAGGCAGAGGCAGGAGGATTGCTGAGTTCGAGGTTTGCCTGGGCTACATAGTGAGCTGAGGGCCAGCCTGAACTACAAAGTGAGACCCTGTCTCCAAAAAGCAAAAAAAAAAAAACAAAAAAAAAACCAAGGAAGTCTCCTAAAGGACAGCTTTAAAATAGAAACAATGAGGGTCGGAGATTTAGCTCAGTGGCTTTGACGCCTGCCTAGCAAACACAAGGTCCTGAATTCAATCCTGATAACCACATACAACAATACTGGGCATGGTGATTCACGCCCACCAGCAATCAGTACCACACACCAAAATACTGAGCGTGGTGGCCCATGCCTGTAATCCCAGCACTTGGGGGGCAAAGGCAGGAGAATTACTGAGTTTGAGGATTGCCTGGGCTACATAGTGAGTTCAGGGCCAGCCTGAACTACAAAGTGAGGTCCTGTCTCAAAATAATAATAATAATAATTAAATAGAAAGAGTGATACAGTGTTAGCCTGAAAGGAAGAGAAATCTTTCATACCAAGTAAACAGTAAGGCTTCAGCAGGTATGTGTCAAATGTTCATTATGTGCCTGGCACTTAGTGAAGGGGGCAGTGGTGGTAAACAAAATACACAAAATAAAGGAAATTAAAAAACATAGCCGGGCGTGGTGGCTCACGCCTGTAATCCCAGCACTCAGGAGGCCGAGACAGGAGGATTGCTGAGTTCGAGGCTTGCCTGGGCTACATAGTAAGCTCAGGGCCAGCCTGAACTACAAAGCAAGACCCTGTCTCAAAAAAAAAAAAAAAAAAAAAAAAACAGAAAACTACAGTATTTTAGCCTAAGTGTTTTAATAAATAAACATGAGTCTTTGTTTCCCTCTATTCATCTTTACACACGGAGGGGCTTCGGTTAAACTTTGGTCTTCAAATGTGATCTGGACCATGAGCCTTATCATCATTTGGTAACTTGTTAGAAGTGCAAATTATGGGCCCTACTCAGGCCTACTGAGTTTGAAATGCTGGGGTGGGGCCCAACAACCCGTGTTTTCACAAGACCTCGAGGTGGTGCTGATGCACACTAAAAATTGAGACCCACTGAGCAGAGGGCACACTCCTAGCCTCTCTCTCTGCTCCCTCTCACTCACCAGGAGTTCCGTGAATGCCAACCTTGCTTCTCCAAGTTTTGGTTTTGGTTTTACTTTTGCTTGTGGTGCCAGCCTGCCCACAGGATACAGGCATTCTAAACTAACAAAACCTATAACAAAATCCTAATGAAAATTCACTCTGGCCCTGTGGTAGAAGGCAGGAGAGGGTTCCATATGACCAGGGACAGAGAGAGGAGATAATGTAGTGATGCCTCATAGCAAATCAACATAGCTACAAAGCTAAAGTTGATGATTAAATTACCAGTCTGTCTTCTATGTCTTTTTTTTTTTTTCTTTTGCAGAACCTGGGATCAAATTCAGGACCTTGCACTTGCTGGCAGGGGCAGCGCCACTGAGCTTAGCCTCTGGCCCCCTTATATCTTGATATCTGTTGGCTCCAGACATCGAATTTGGGTAGGGTACTGTTTTTGTACCCCAGTAACTCCAACATCGAGTCTTTGTGCAAACTGCCTGCTGTAGAGAAATCTAGATGTGCGTGACAAGGCAGAAGAGCCAGGGCACCTTTAGACTAAATAAAACCTTAGAAATCACCCATTCTAACCTCTCATGTTTAAGAAGCGAGGCATTGAAGGATTTGGTTACTTGGGGTTACATTGGCAGTCAGCAGTTGAGACTAAGACCCGGGTCCCTGCCTCTCCACTGTGCGCTTTTGGGTGGGCCAAAGCAGACAGAAGAACTTTAAAGCCCATGAATGCAGCCATTGCCTAGTAGAACCAGCTACAGAGATTTTCAGTACAGTTAGTAGGTGGAAAGCCAGTGTTTTGTCCCCACAGGAGAGCTCTGGCCCCGATCCATGGTCCGTGTTGCCTGTTCACACTGCCAAGTCTCACGCTGCACAGCCTACTCTGTGTGCTCGGAACACTGCTTCCTGTCCTCTCCCTGGGGCTCTTCACTGTGCCTAGGACCCACCGTCCAGCCCACCACCCCCATTTGTGGTGAAATCCTCGCTATCCTTCAGGAGAGCCAACGCTAATGCTATTTCTCCAGTCTTCTCTAACTCCACTGAGCAACGCTCAGCACTCTGTCTTAGGTATTTTTTACTAGAATATAAGCTCCTTAAGTCATGGGCCACCTTTTATCTTATAGGCACTATCCCCCACAATGCCTAAAACATAGTACACAGCAAATATTTCCTGAACCCATCATTCAACTGACCAGCCCAAGCTTAGACATCACATGTCAAAGAACATGTCACCTGTTGCAGTCCAAAGATCACAGACACTGACACCAAACGATGTCATAGAAGAACCAACCCCATTTCCGCCCCCCCCCGAAAAAACTCCAAATACCTCCCAACATTCTGCTTTTTTACGTACCACATGACATAATCCCATTTGGGTTCGTCTAACTCATGTAGCTTCATGTACTAATTAAGCTGTAAGACACAACAGGGCATGAATTTATTGTGCAATAATTCACACACGGGATGTTTGCGCAGTGCTTGGGCGTGAGTTATGACATATTAATTCACGGCCTAGAGGGCCTCATTGCAATTACAGAACCATTTTTTAAATATCATCTGGGTTTAAAATACAAATATTGGTCCTCTCAGTCTTAAAACGTTCAGCCCCAAAATGCAGCTGGCCCCTTTACTTCTTATCTGCATTATTCCTAACCAGTTATCTGTACTGATGGCAACACATAGACAGGCCAGGCCTACACTGGACTCACCTAGGACCACAGGGCACTGGGGAAAGAAATGAAGAGAGAGATGGGAAGAGACTTCCTCTCTGCAAGAAAGAGAAAACTAGCCTTTGGAGCAGGGGATGCTGGAGAAACAAATCCACCACCCCACCAATGGCCTGTTACTGGGGAAGAAGGGTCAGAAGGGACTTTTATGAATTCTGAATTCAGTACACCTCACCTCAACCAGGCAAAATTCACTATTATTTCTATGTCCACAGGTAGGAGAGTGTGATGGGTAAGAAAAGAAGAAATGTTGCCCGCTTGGTAATTCATAAACAAAACCGATTTCCGGTCTCCTCTTTCCCCACAGTTCTGGAAGGGAAGGTGAGCTCACTTCTGCGGAGAGCTGGCCGCACCACACTCTGTACACACCCTGGGCCATCTGTGATGTCAGCCGCCGGCCTCCTGGAGAATCTCCCCTGCTCTGGGAGCTTGTATTAAAACACTCACTTATAATTCCCTATTAATTTTTCACGAGGAGCTATTTTTAACTCGCTCAAACCATTGTCTGAATATGCCAAATATATTTTCTTAATGAATAAGCCCGGCGTGTGGTTCCTCCTTCCTCTACTCCCCTGCTGATATAAAAATGGTCCCCTCCTCACAGGGAGCAAGACTTTGGATGAACAATTCACAGCAATGCCCCGGAAACAAGAGTAGGGGAGGACAGAGAAAAATAAGTCAGGAAGCCCACGTTTTCCTTTCTACTAAGGATTTGGTTTTGAGAGACTTTAAGGGAATAGTAACAGGCTTTTGAAAACAGATCAAAATTGAAACTTCTTCTACTGGAGGATTTAGTTTAGAGGTGGAACACATGCTTTGCATGCACAGTGTCCTGGGTTCAAACCCCACCCCCCCAAAAAAATTTTTTTTAAGTCTCTCTATACATTATTCAAAGAGACCCAAGTATTGTTGGATCAGGCCTTCCGTCTAGGCTCTTTAATTTGCCATTCACCTCTTCCAGTGTTATTTACTTGAAAGTAAACAAGATAAGAGTCAATTCTTATCTCGTGAACTCTTTCTGATGAATAAATCTGACTGAGTTGTTCTCCCACTTAAAAACTTTAAGTGGTTCCCCTTTGTTTACAGGGTAAAGCGTAGTTCCTTAGTCTGGCCCTGCCACCTTTCATCACAATCTGACCTATACTGTTTCCTAGTTTTATCCTCTACCGACTTCATGCTCCTACCATGCAATCCTAGCTTCACCCTGCTCCATGTCTCTTGGCCCCTTTACTGAGCTAATTCCTACTTATCTTTCTGAATATGCCAAATATATTTTCTTCCCTAAGAAGCCTTCCCTCAGGCCAGGTACGTAGCTCAGCGGTGCAGCACCTGCCTGGCAAGTGCAAGGCCCTGAGTTCGACTCCTGGGACAAAGAAGCCTCCCCTGACATTTTCCCTGGGTTATGTCCCCTTCCTGAGTGTCCTCACAGCACTCTGTGTACCCCCTTGCCATGAAGCACCGAGATTCCAGTTCAGCTGTCTGTCTCCTTCACTGGGCTATGAGTTAAGAGCTCAATAAATATTTGGTGAACAAATGTAGAAACAGGGAAGAGTAAACCTGAAAGGGCAGATAATCCAGAATTTCTATCTACTTGACTTCAAGGTACATACTTTGTAGCCAAGCAACCTTTATAAATATGACTCAGGTAAATATATAAATGGTATTACATTCCTTATAGAAGGCAATGAAAATGAAAAGTGTGAAGGTAAAACCAACTGTGATAAAACCTTGACCGCAGATAATTCATGGCATATATAAGCTACACATAGATAAAGAATCGTCTGGCTTGTTTCAGAAACATCAGGCTGCGTCAGATTGCAGGGAACCATCACATCCCCAGTTAGAGAACTCTTCCTTTTTTAAGGCATGGTTTCAGGAAGAGAACCCCTAAACTAGAAGTTTTCACTTGGGGGCTTGGTCTCATAAGGGAGACATATGAAATGTACCTGGTAAACATTTTTAAACTTCATATCCTCACTCTCTGATGGTTCCTTAATAAGTAGCCCCTTACTTCTCATGGATGCTCTAAACCGTCCTGACATGGAATTGTCCAAAACTGAAAAGGGAAGAGCTTCTAGAACTTTCCTCTGTAGGAAGACAGCACAGTCTAGTCCTTAAAAATAAGAGTTCTACAGACATGCTGTGTGGGTTCAAATCCCACTTACCCACTTCATAGCTGGGTGACCCTAGACAAATGACAAAGGACGACTGAAATATATTGTGAATGCTTAAATTTTTAAAATTTACTGCAGTAAAACACCCATGGTCAAGAACAATAGGATAAGTATGCTTGAGGTGAGGGAGAAAGTATTTTGAGTATTTGGGGGGATTAATGGCAATGTATTTTTTACTGTCTATAATAATTTTTTAGTTTAAATTTTCCTTTCCCATAAGATGGAAATAATAGCATTTATTTTATTGGATCAGTATCATACCTGAATGAGAAAATAAAAACTATCACACACCGCTGGAGGAGATATATCTGGGGCTAAGCCCCTTCTGAGATGGAATTCTAGTGGAACTAAGGATCGCACACTCTCGAACTGGCAAGCCCACTCCTACGCGGACACTCCAGGGAAACTTCCCCCTGGGTGCATAAACAAATCCACATAAGGGTATTTATTGCAGCAGTGTTGAGGTAGTAAGAAGTTGAAGGCAACCCAAGTGTGAATTATACATGTAAAATCCTCTGTATGTGCACAGGAGTCAGAAATGATAATGTGGATTAACATCTAGCAATATGAGTAGACCTCAGGAACAACATCAAATGGAAAAAGTAAAATCAGGATGAAGAATATATACCGTGACATTTATGTGCACATTTTAAAAGAAAACAGTCAAAATTCACAGCGTATGTTCAAGGATCTAGATACATCTACCTGAAAAATATAAATCGCCACATCACCCTTCTACTCAAAACATTTCCCTGGTTCCTTTTCTTACTCAGAGTATAAGCGAAATAATATGTATTTACATCAGTCCCCAGGTCTCCCCTTATTTGTCACTGACCCAGCTACCTCTTGGCCTTCTGTTTCTCTTCTCTCACTCTAGCTACTAGCTGTGGGCCATTCTCACTTCCTGTCCTACAAAACAAGATCCTGACTCAGGCCTGTGTCCTTGCTGTATTGTATATGGACCATTCTACCCCATAGGTTACTTGACTCCTTTACCTGTTTATACTCACTGCAAAAGCCCCTGTTTGTTATGACCTTCCTTAGTCCCCTGTATGAAACTGCAATTCACTCCTGAGCCGGAGATTTAGCTCAGTGGTTCCAGTGCCTGCCCAGCAAGCACAAGGTCCCTGGTTTGATCCCCAATAATCACATACAACAATACTAGGGGTGGTGACTCGACCACTAGCAATCAGTACCACATACCTCAGTGCCAGGCATGGTGGTGGCTCACACCTGTTATCCCAGCACTCGGGAGGCAGAGACAGAAGGATTGCTGTGAGTTCGAGGCTTGCCTGGGCTACATAGTGAGCTCAGGGCCAGCCTGAACTACAAAGAGGGGCCCTGTCTCAAAAAAAAAAAAAATTGCAATTCACTCCTGAGTACCCACAACACAACGTGGCCCCTGCCCTGCTTATCTGTTTCTATGGCACCTACCACTATTTAACACATTACTCATTTACTTGCCCGTAATTTATCTCACTCCTCTAGATGGTAAGCAACAGGAGGGCAGCACTTGCTGTATTGCTTAATTCACTTAGCCATTCCCAGCACTTGCAACTGTGCCTGTCACCTGGTAGGCATGACATATTTGTAAACAGGTGAATATATCTAGCAAAATATAAAGAGGATGGATGGGAAGAGCACTTACTAAAGCAAAAACCCCTAGTGAAAGAAGGAAATGAGAAGGACGAAAGAGAAAAACGGGACAAATTGAAAAGAAGCCTCTGTGAGCTGATGATGCCAGGGTGCTGTGAAGTGAGTTGGTGATAAACTCGATCCTGCACAGCTGAGTTTCACTCACGTGGGGCGCCTGCTCCCTCAACTCCGTTACAAAGGGTGGCGGCGGGTCCTCCTCACTTGGGGTCAAGATGACTGAAGTGAACTACGCATGCAGGATGAAGAAATCTGGGAGGCAACCTGGACAACCAGACGTATGAGAATTAAATAATCAGAGGCCGAAACTCCAACAGAAGCAGACAGACCAGACGGAGAAGCAGACTTCCAGAGGAAAAGGTGAACCCAGGATTGGGAATCCCAAGAAACTCTAACTTCAACCCACTGGGAAATAATGAAAGGGAACATCTTCCTCAAATGCAGTCCTCAGGGACATCCCTTCTCTGTGTCATCCTCCCCACCCCCACCTGTAGAAGCCTTTCCTAAGCCTTCCTCACCAATTCCCTCTCTCTCACCTCTTCCCCAAGCCACCAGCTCACTCTGCGCTCAGCTGAAACTAGTTCCCTGTCTCGTGCCGTGGGTGTGTCCTTTAAATTCCTTCGCAGTCTAAAGGCTTCCAGAGCACAAGGCCAGGACCCAGGTGCCCTTCCTGTTGACTTTCACACTTCTACCACCAATCCTTGCTCCCCAGGACAAGGACCCCCTCACAGTGGTACCAAACAGCCAAAACAAAGCAGAGAAAGTGAATACACAGATTTATTGACTGACAACTGGATCCAAGGATGCCTAGAAATAAGAATGTTTAAAGGAGAAATGGCTAGACAGAGATGGGAACAAGAGAGAAAAAAATGCACAATCTTCTCTTTAAAGAGCATCTCCTGCGGACATTTCCTAAGGAGAGCCCTGGGTCTTCGAATCTCAGTTTAGTTATGAAAGTCTCTCCCTGAGGAGGTGCCTGGCACAGGGGAGATGCTTAAAGAAATAGAGAAAGGCCAGAGAAGGAGAAGCCAGCTTGCATGAATTCCATAATGCCCCTGGCTCCCTCCCGCCCTCTTCCTCCTCCCTGTGTTTCTCCGTCTCTAAGCTCTTTCCAAACTCCAAAACAAAAAGTTCCATCCCAAGTAGCCAAGAAGAACTCATGTCAAATCCAACAATCCACCCACTAAATTGCAGGCTGTCTTGCTTTCCCAGCCAGCCCCACCCACGCTCTCCTTGGTCCTGGAGGTCACTGTGTTCATTTCTCTGCATTTAAGAAGGGCCCTGCCCTCACTCTGGACCTTTCCTTTTCAAAACATTTTTCCAGGGAAGTAGGTTCCAATGAATCCCTCGGTTGGGTGTTAACAAACTTGTCAATCAACAAGTTTGGCCTAGTGGCTACTACTGAACAGCTTCCAGAACATTTTGGTTACAAGTTACTTTGCCAGAAATTTGATAAAGGGATGAGAGAGGAAGGCTAATGAGGCTGTTAAATAGTTATTTCAAATTTCAAACTTTCAGAGAAATGGACTTTAAATGAAGTATCTCCAGAGATGACATCATCCCTTTGTATTCAAGTCTTAGTTCCTCTCATAATTCAGATTATATAAGGTCTCCCCTCACTATTTCCAGAGCCTAAAAACTCTGGACTCAATCAAACCAGTGTCTTCCTACCAAGTGTGAAGTTTTCTGAATGTCTGAGATTCCCTGGAGCTTCCGTAGTTCCACAGACCTGACTCAAGTAACCTCTCAGCAACAGGAAGGGAGACAACATTCAAAAATACACAAGCAGAGGCTGAGTTCAAGCTGAGAATTTTAAATAATCACAGCGGTGTTCGTAGTAACTAACACTTTCAAGTTGGATTAAATTCAAGACAAATAAGAAAAGGTAAACCGTGCAAAAGCTGGCATGAAAACTGGTCTGAGCTGTACATCCGAGTTCTGGAAGTAATCAGTTAACAAGGCCAAAGGAAAGTAGAAACTTTTTATTTTCTCTTTCAGTGTGTACCTTCCCTTACGTCACCATCCCTGATTCATTCATTCCATAAATATTTACTGGTCCCCAACTACTCAGCATGGGACATACAGCAATGAAAAACAAACACACACCACAAACAATCCCTCCGTTCAGGTCACCCACATTCTAGCAGGAGAAAGCAGAAACTAAACAAATCGGTGATGGGAATATACATTGGGTAGTCTGCGATCTCTACTGCAGGGAGAGGTAGAGCAAGAAGAGGTCAGGACAAATCCAGGGTGGGAGGGACGACTTTAAAGTGGGTGGTCCAAGAAGGCCTCACCGAGGAGATAGCATTTCGTCAGCACTTAGCAGCAGGTGTAGGAACAAGCAATGATGCAGATCCCTGAAAAGGCGACTATAAAGACTCTGATATGTGCATGTATGTGTGTGTGTGTGTGTGTGTGTGTGTGTGTGTGTGTGTGTGGTGTTCTAATGTAGCAAAATAGACGTTGCATAGAATTTATTTTAATTGTTTTTAAGTATAGCATTGAGTACACTCACATTGCTGTTCAACCATTACCCCCATCCTTACCCAGAACCTTTACAACTTCTTCCAACTAAAATCCTCTAACACTAGTCACTAATCCCCATTGCTTCCTTCCCCTTTGTCAGGAACCACTGTGCTACCTTCTGCCTTTATGAATTTGACTTTCATAGGTACCTCGTATAAGTGGAGCCTTACAATGTCTGTCCTTTTGTGACTTGCTTATTTCACTTAGCGTAACACCTTCATGGTTCATCCCTGATGTAGCATGTATCAGAATTTCCTTCCTTTTAAGGCTAAATACTATTCCATCATATATCACATTTTTTCCTTATTTATTTGTTTGTTTGTTTGTTTGTTTTGAGACAGGGTCTCGCTTTGTAGTTCGGGCTGGCTCTGAGCTCACTATGTAGTCCAGGCAAGCCTCGAAGTCAGCAATCCTCCTGTCTCTGCCTCCCGAGTGCTGGGATTACAGGCATGAGCCACCATACCTGGCACTGTGGTATGTGGTATTGATTGCAGCTGGGCGTGAGTCACCATGCCCAGCACTGTATGTGGTTACTGGGGTTTGAACTCAGGACCATTGCACTTGCAAGGCAGGCGCCAGAACCACTAAGCCAAATCTCTGGCCCTCTTTTTTTCTTTTTGCAGTGCCAGGAATCAAACTCAGGACCTTGGGCTGTGCCACTGAACTACATCCTGGCCCTTTCTTTTTAGACATTTGTTTTTCCAGTAACAGAGATTGAACTCGGGACCTCGCACTAGTGAGGGGAGCAGGACAACATCACTGAGCTAAATCCCCAGTCCTTGCTTTTTCAATCTGTTCATCCACCAATAGACACTAGGTGGCTTTGGGATATTATAAATACTGTTGCTATTAACATGGGCTTATAAATATCTTTTTGAGTCCGTTTTTATTTCTTTTGGGTTTATGATCAGAAGTAGAATTAATTTGGTAGGTCTATGTTTAATATTTTTGAGAAATCTCCGTGCTGTCTTGCACAGTAGCTATCCCATTTTACTTTCCACCAGCGGTATATGAGCACCTCAGTGCCTCCACATTCTCACCAACACTTGCTATTTTCTTTTTAATAATAGCCATCTTAGTGGGCATGAGTAGTGCCAGGCCACTTAGGAACGGTACAGATTGAGAGAAGTAGAAGTAATAGAGGATGAAGCCACAGAGAAATCAGG
>PVIC010040985.1:0-16415 GCA_004025085.1 Thryonomys swinderianus
ACAGGATAAACACTGCAATTCCAAAAGGTAGAAATGAGAGAAAGAAAGAAGTGGGATAGAAGCGAGGCCAGAGCTCAGCAGCGTAAACATTAAGCCTAGAGTCCCATTTAGCATCCTGAGCAAATTGTGGCAGTCTGTGAACTGCCAGGGACCCAGGGCCCCATTGAGGCCTGCCAGTGGGTGTAGTCCTCATGGCTGCTCCATTGGGATAACTTGCTCACCACTTGTAGCTTTCCTTGGATGTTCCACCTTTCTGGCTTTTCCAACATCCTGTGGTCTCCACTGGACTTTTGAGTTTATTATCATAGTTTCACATGTCTTCTAAAGTCTGGGTGCAGCCTTCCCTAACCTCAGAGCTAATGCATTCTGCAAACACATAAAGCCACCATCAGATGAGTGATGCTGAAGTCTGACGCCAGCAGGAAGAACAGATTAGCCATTTTGTTATCTTGCTAGTGGTGGCAGAGTCCTCTGATTGCTTGGATGGCTGGCCAGGGTAAACTGAGTTCCCAAGGTTTCCTTAAGTGGCCGCCATCCTGCTGCCTCTCCTTTAGAATCAAAGCTTTTCAGCCTCCTTGGAAATTTCAGCTTGCAAAAGTGCGGACTGTGCAAGTTTCTCAACATTAAAGCATCTTTGTTATTGTTCTGTAACAAAGTAGCTGGCCTCTGATACCTCTCCCATTGTCTTGTCTACAGCTCATCATTCTGTGTGTGACTCAGGAATTCATACAGTTTTAACCTGCAAAAGAGCAAAACTATTGACTCTGACAGGAACAGATGTGGTTGGAAAAGGAAAGCCTGGGACTCCAGAGTGACAAAAGAGTTCTGATGTTTGACATTTAAATCATAGGACTTTGGTATCTGTTACCTCTGAGTGCTAAAGATATATGCAATGACTTTTGAATAAAATGTTGATCCTTTTCTGGTTTATAGGCACAGATGAATTTCTTTGCTCAGTGGAATATAGCCACTCAGACTTCTGCTCTCTGGTTCAAAGTAGGCAGCCAAAATGAATATGTTGGCTCGGAAGTGAACATCAGTTGCTTTTATTTTAAAATTTCCAATTCCCAATTATTTTCTCAATAGTAATTTGATAATTTAATAAAGTTAATTTCAATATTGAAAAAAATAATCGACCTAGTCCATTTTAAATGGACAGTTTTGGTACATATAAATCAAAGTTCTTGATGTCGTAGAAATGATCTCAAACCAAGTTAAGGCAACATGTCTTAAATATCACTATGAAAGTAGGTATACTGCATACTACCACTTGGCTTTTGCCAAAGTGATAAAATTTAATGAGGCCTCATTATTCACTTAGAAGAAAAGGGCATTTAACAGTGAAGGGACCATCTAACAAGAGGGCACTTTAGCAATTTCTTCTGCTGCATATGAATGGAACTGAATGAAATCCTCCCCCAAACTACTACCCATAGGGGTGGTGGTAATGATCAGTTTTTATTTTACAGTCATAAATAATTGTAACCTTGCTAAAATGAATTGGCTCTTCTCGAGATTATAAGTGACTTATACCTAAAACGTGATGGTTATATCTCATATTACTCATTCTCTTTGCAGCCAACTTGTGCTTGGTTGACCTCTTCTTCTTTTTTTTTTTTTTTTTTTTTTGAGACAGAGTCTCGCTTTGTAGTTCAGGCTGGCCCTGAGCTCACTATGTAGTCCAGGCAAGCCTCAAATTTAGCAATCCTCCTGTCTCTGCCTCCCCAGTGCTGGGATTACAGGTGTTAGCCACCACGCCCAGCAGTTGACCTCTTCTTAAGGAACATTCCTCCATACATCTCTGTTACTTCACACTCCTGTCCTCCACTTAATCCTTTATTAGGTCTATGTCTTGGTCCAATACCTCTAGAAAGCAATTTGATTTAAAAGTTATTGACTAGTATTTTATTAGATGATGTATTTGTAGACAAGAAAAATGAAAATTCAATAGATGACAAGAAAAATGGAAAAAATGGGTGAGGGACAGTTTTGCAAGAAACACAAGAAGATGAAAAAAGTTTCTCAATAAATGGAACTTTCTGAGTCTCCTTCAATCACAGGAATTTGCTCAGAGTCCAGTGCATTGTGAAGAAGGAATGGAGAGTGGTTTGTCAATTTATCCAACATCTGAGCCTCATTTTAAAAATTCATCCTAAGTAGTTACCTCACCTGAAATTATAGTCCATGATATCAGCCTCTACAGGTAGCATCTGTGAATAAAGTTAAGAATGATACAGAGGGCCGGAGGGTTAGCTCAGTGGTTCCGGCGCCTGCCTCGCAAGCGCAAGGTCCTGAGTTCGATCCCCGGTAACCACATATAATGCTGGGCACGGAGACACGCCCACCAACAATCAACGCCGCATACCACAATGCCGGACGTGGTGGCTCACGCCTGTCATCCCAGCACTCGGGAGGCAGAGACAGGAGGATTGCTGAGTTTGCGGCGGCTTGCCTGGGCGCCATAGTGACCTCAGGGCCAGCCTGAACTACAAAGCGAGACCCTGTCTCAAAAAGCAAAAAAAAAAAAAAAAAAGAATGATACAGAGCCGGAGATTTAGCTCAGTTTTTCCGGTGCCTGCCTTGCAAGCACAAAGTCCTGAGTTCCAACCCCAGTAACCACATACAATGCTGGGTGTGGTGACTCACACCCACCAGCAATCAGTACCACATACCACAGTGCCGGGTGTGGTGGCTCATGCCTGTAATCCAGCACTCAGAAGTCAGAGGCAGGAGGATTGCTGAGTTCCAGGCTTGCCTGGGCTACATATGAGCTGAGAGCCAGCTTGAACTACAAAGCGAGACCCTGTCTCAAAAAAAAAAAAAAAAAAAAAAAAAAAAAAAAAAAAAAAAAAAAAAAAAAAAAAAAAAAAAAAAAAAAAAAAAAAAAAAGACATACAAGCAGATTCTAGAACCTGAGTATGAGAAAGGAGGAAGCAATAGCACAATTGCCATGGTGACTGGCCAGAGAGTCTGTTCTTAGATCTAAATTTGTGGAAAGTAGTCAAATAGAGAGATCGGCTGAGGAAATGTAGATGAAGTAAATTTTGTTCTACTTCTCAAATTATTCTAACTGGATTTCTATTATGACATTTTCTCCAGGGAGTACTTGTTCTAAGGATTTAAGTGTGTCACCTCAACTTTTTACTCTCTTAATGATGTGGATATAGACAGCATAGAAAGATTTAAAGTTGGAGAAGCATGTTTGTATTCTGAGATGTGTAGGAGAAAAAGATAATGTTTTGCTATTAGGATAAAGACATAAAAATCTGCTCATTGCACAGATTTTTACTGGGTCATAGTAAAAGATGGAAGAAATGTGCTTACTTCTGGTAAATGACTCAGCCTAGATAGGAAAGATGTATGCCACAAAGAGAAAGGTAGGAAACAATCCTCTTAGTTTTAGGCAAGAGTGACATTGGGCAAAGTCATCAAATGCTAGAAGACAAGCCATATATTTGACAGTACAAAGGAGCAGTTAGCTATGATTGCAATAGGATATCTGCCTAGCCCTTAGAAATGTGTTGGTGAACCTATGGCACCCATCCTCATGGAGCTGTTTGTTATCACTGAAAGCTATGAAAGGTTCACCATCAATGCTAGATGCTATACTGGGCAGAAAGGCAAGTTTTCTGCTTAAGAACAAAGCCACAATAGTAATGTGACAAATACAAAAATAAACGTGCATCAATGGAATGGAAGACAAAAAACAAGGCTATATATCCTCATCCATCTGATTTTCACAAAATGGTCTGTACTGGAGAAAAGATGATCTCTTTAACAAACGGTGCTGGGGAAACTTCCTTTCTACATAGAGAAGAATGACTAAACCCATATCTCTCACCTTATGCTAAACAATCAAAATGGATCAAATACCTAGTTATGTAAACACAGACACAAGCTCAACTGGAAAGAAAAACTGCACAGAATTGTTACATACATAGCTATAGACAAAAATTTTGTGAACCAAAGCATGATTGCACAGGAAACAATACAAAGAATAAATGCATTGAATTATGTTAAATTAAATATCTTGTAAATATTAACAATGGGATAAGACAGCTACAGAAAGAAAAAAATTCCACCTACTTCTTGGGAAAAAGAGTAACATCAAGGATATATAGTGGCATGAGAAACTGAAGATGTTAATGGGTTCTAGAATGTATGATGGTTATTGTAAAACAGAAAACATTCAAAGGGAAGTGTGGTGGAGAGGTGAGTAAAGAGGGGTAAAGAAAAAATGTGATGACAATAAAAAAGGGAAACAAAATTTATGTATTTAGGGGGTGGAGGGTTATGGGATGGGTGGGGGAGTAGGAAAAAAATGAGAGTTAAATTGTGTCATGTACTGGTACAAATTTCCAGTATTGAGTATGAGCATGATATGATGTGAATATATGATGTACCAATAAAGATAATTTTTTCTAAAAAATGAATATGAGGTATTCAAAAAATGGATCCCCAATATGAATGAAATACTCTATGAAAATGGCAAATTAAAATGAATAAATGTTCTCAAAGAAGCGCAAATCCCAAGTACAAGAAAAAATGGTCAGCATCTTTGTCACTAGAGAAAAGCGAATAAAAACAACTCTGAGGTTCCATTTTATCCCTGTGTAAATGTTGTCATCAAAGACTAAAAAATAATACATGTCAAAGAGACTGTGGAAAAAAAAGAAACCTTGCACATTGTTGGCATGAATGTAAACCAGCATAATCATGGAAATCAGTATGACTACTCCTCAACAAACTAAATGTAGAAATTCCACTGGGCCCAGCTATACTTCTCTTGGGTAGCTTCCTAAAAGAGACTAAAGCCATCATATTGGAGTAATGTATGGACTCCCATGTTTATAGTAGCACAATTCATAACAGCTAAATTATAGTAGAGAACCTTACCTTTGGTTCATTTGTAGGAAAATGAAGACCACTCTCTTAAGAATAAAAGAAAAGGTATTTAATCGGTGCCTATCATACATTTATAAACATCATCATTAGTATATTTGCAAAATCACAATTAGCCCTCTTATATGATTTTTTAAAAGTTATTTGTTCATTATGTGCTACCACAATATTGTAGGAGGAAGACCTTCTATGATACTTTGATCTTTGGCTGTAAG
Organism: Thryonomys swinderianus; assembly: GCA_004025085.1. Taxonomy (NCBI): domain Eukaryota; kingdom Metazoa; phylum Chordata; class Mammalia; order Rodentia; family Thryonomyidae; genus Thryonomys; species Thryonomys swinderianus. The sequence goes on from PVIC010040985.1 coordinate 5,118, forward strand.
AATAAGAAAATCTTTTTCTTTATATATAGTTACACTTAGTGAACATTTATTCACTATTTTATTAAATTTAGAGTGATGTTATATACTGTATCTTTGCAATAATTATCACTGCACAAAATTGTTTCTACATTGCTTAATTTGCTTCCTAAGTATTCACACGAAGAATCTTCAGATTTTTAAATAGTACAGATGTTCATTTCAAAAGTTGCAAATTTTTCTCCAAATTTGGCAATAAATTGCTTAAGAAAAACTATGCATGTCTGGAATAGGTAGAATGGCAAAAAAGGTGTACATTATTAATATTTGAGAACTTATATATTAGGCATTGGGGAATATTTATTTATATAAGTAAACATAATTTCTATTATTTAAGCTTATATCAAAGCAACTGACTTAATGTGCTTCTACCCTAACAGCTTTGAGTCAAATACCAAAGCATATACTAACATTCTCACGAACATAACATTTTTTAACTTTTAATGTTAAAAATTGTACCGTAAAGACTGGGAATTAACTTTATATATTTGCAATATTAAATAAATTTAATTTCACTTAATGAAACAGGTTATTCAATTTAAGGTAACTTTGTTCTTATTTTAGCTGTAGGAGACATCATTACTACATTATAATTATTTTATTAAAAGTTCTAATTTATTACTACAATTTAAATATCTATTAAAATATGTGGTTATTTATGTGTAGAATATTAAAGAATTAATTGTGTGGCTAGGGGCAAAACTTACTGGTAGAGTGCTGTGTTAGCATGAATAAGGCCCTGGGCACTGAAATAGAAAGAATGGAAACAGCTACTGAATACTAAACAGCTTTCAAAAAGTCCACAAGTACTCACATTGAAATGTGTAGTTTTTAAAATGTAGATTTAGTGTCTAATGGCTTATGCAAAATTAGCATTTTAAACCTTTATTGTGGTAATAATGACAACACGTATATAGTCATGGTGCATAATGTAATGTTTTAATATAGGAATGCACTGTTAAATAATTATCAGAATCAGACCTACTCTGAGTAAATTTCATTATATAATACATTGTTTTTTACACTCACTATTATTCTGCATTTTAAGACTCCTTTCTTGTAAGTTTCTATGTTTTTTAACTGACAGGGTCTCATTTCTTCATTATTCCCATAACATATAACACTAGAAATCATCTTTCTAATTTGTATATATTAGTTAAACTTTTTAAAAGTTCTGAGTTCATTATTTGTCTTTCTCTGTCTGACTTGCTTTGTGTAGACTAATGTTTCTCTAGGTTCATTGTGTTTAGACAATTGGTAGCATTTTCTTCTTTTGTAGGAGCTAACACTTCACTAAGTAGACACCATATTTTCTTTATCCATTCATTACTTGGACACTTAGGGTTATTCCATATTCTTATTATTGTCAATACTGATGTAATGATCTGGGAGTGAAGATATCATTATGGAATAGTGATTGTATTTCTCTTGAATGCATGTTGAATAGCGTAATAGGTAGATCATGCAGTTGTTCTATGTTTAATATTTTTGTGAAACTGTCATTAAATTGTGTACAACAGCTATACAAATTTGCATCGCTATCTGTGATGTTTGAAAGTCCTCTTTTCTTCGTGTCTTTACCAGCACTTCTTGTCTTGACTCTAAGATAAAAGCCAAATTATTGAGTGGGCTATGAAATCTCAGTATGGCTTTGATTTGCATATTCCTGGTTATTAATGATGTCAAACTTCCTTCATACAGCTGGTGACCATGTCTTTGGAAAAAATTTCATTCAGGTTCCTTGTCCATTTATTGATGAAATTGAGTTTTGCTATTTACTTATATAAGTCATCATGTTTTTAATATTACATCCTATCAAACTATATTTCACAAATTTTTACAGCCATTGTTTGGGTTGCCTTTTTATGATGTAAATTGTGTCCTCTGCCATTAAAAATATTTGAACTTGGGCTGGGGATTTAGCTCAAGTGGTACCGTGCCTACCTTGGAAGAACAAGGAACTGAGTTTGATCCGCAATAAATAAATAAATAAATACATAAATTAATAACTTGAGATAGTTCCCTTTGTTTACTTTTGGTTTTGTTGTCAAATGTAAAAAAATTATGGAGATTTTCCTTTGTGGATCTGTAGTCCTATATTTTCTAAAGGTTTTATACTTTTAGATATGACATTTATATTTTATCTCAGTTTCAGTTGATTTCTGTGCATGACCTAAGATAAAAAAGCTGATGTCATTTTCTTCATGTGAATATCCAATTTTTCCAAGATAATTTACTGATCACCTATCATTTCTAGGGTATGTGTGCATGATATCTTTCTCAAGAGTAACTGACATCCTGTTAATGAGCTTATTTCTGGTATTTTAATTCCATTCTTTTGGCCTCTGTGTCTGTAATAACATCACCATAGTGTTTTTACTATTTCATTGTGAATTATAGTTTGAAACCAGAATTGTGATATTTCCAGCCCTATTCTAGATCAAGAATTTGTGTGATGCCACACAAATTTTATATATTTTTTTTTGTTGGTGCAAATTTTCTTTTTGAAATTTAAATGAATTATATTGACTCAGTAGATCACTTTTACTCATGTGTATATTTACATACGTTGGTTCCTGTGTCTCCTTCAAATTCTTTCTTCTATGTTTTATTCATTTTAGTGCAAAAATCTTTTGCTAGTATGGTTAATTTTGCTTCCAAGTCTTTTTTTTATTCTTAATTTTAAGAATTGTTCTCCACTAGTATATGGAATCTGAGTTTTTTGTGCTGATTTTGCATTTGTGATTTTATTGAAATTTCTTTAGTTCTATGGTGGATGTGTGCTTATGTATATGTATGCATATTATTTAGGAATTTCACTATATAAAATACTACCTTAAACAGATTATTTTTACATTTTTTGTCTCTGATTTAGTTCCTTATACATTTTTTCTTACTTAATTGCTGTGACTAGGTGACACTTTCCACATGATGTTGAATAAAAATGACAAGAGATAACATCCTGATTTTGTTACTGGCCATAGAAAAAATGCTTGTGATATTGGGTTTTATTTGTTACATAATGTAGAGCATCAAAGTTTCAGATTTTCACAATAGGGTTCTACCATTTAAAAATATATGAAGAATAATTCTAAAATAAGAAAATATTTTGTTGTTTTATTTTGGAACCCGAAGACACTCCCTTCCTTGCATACTATAAATGGATGTAAATTGTTTTGAATATTAGAAAAATATAGATTTTTAAACATACTCAGTCTAGTTTCATTTATTGTATCAAGAAGCTAGCTCAGTCATGTAGTTTAGGCTTGGTTCAGAATTCAGATGGTTTTACCTTTGGTTGAATGTATTAGGGATCCTTTGAGATTTTTGAACACGCATTTCTATATCTTCCACAGATGTAGAAAACTTACAACCATAATTTTATTGAATAAATTTATATGCCTTTCCTTTTGTGCTTTTTGGTACATCAGTAATATGAACATTTCTTGGAATTATACTATTGCTTAAGTCTTCTATGGTTTCTTTGCTGCTTCTTGTGTTTTTTTTTTCTTTATTGTTTAACAATGTTATTTTAAAATACCTGTCTTCAAAGATTTTTTTTTTTTAGCTAGTTAACTATTGAAACTTTCTACTAAATGTTCATTATTTGGCTCTATTTTATTTTTTTATCTGAATCTTTATTGGTACACTAAGCATCACACACAATGTTGAGAATTTGTACCAGCATATAACATAATTTCTCATTTTTCCCATTCTTCCACCCACCCTACAACCCCCCATCCCATACACATAAGCTTTGTTTCACATTTTTCATTACCATCATATTTTTCTTTCCCTTGTTTCCCCCACACCCCATTTTCCTCTGAATATTTTCTATTTCACAATGTCTATTGTATATTCTAGAGCTCATTTTCATCTTCAGTTTCTTATACTACAGAAAAGGTATGATATTTATAGATCTGTAACCTATTTATTTCACTTATGAGAGTGATCTGAAGGTACATCCTCTTAAATATGAATGACTCAAATTTATCTTTCTTTATGGCAGAGCAGTACTCCGTTTTGTAGAACAAGCACTTCTTCTTTATCCAGTCTCCAGGTGATGGGCATTTGGGTTGTTTCCAAGATTTACCTATCACAAACTGAGCTGCAGTGAACATGGGTGCACATATATCACAGAGATCCCATTTGACCCTCCTTTTCCTCCGCTAGTTATGTACACAAAAGAATTAAAATATTCATGTTTTATTTTAAGTATCTATTTCTATTGTTTCATTAAAATGAATTTTTCTAAATTATCTCTATTGTATCTCATTTTGTTCCCTTAAAATAGTTATTTTGAATTATTTTGAATGTAATTCACCACTTTCTTCTACAATGGCATCTGCTGCTAGAGAAATATTTTAATGTATATCTTTAGAGAGGTCAGGTCACCTACCTTTTCCTTTGTTTCTACATCAATATTTGCATATGTGTTGCATCAGTTACCTCTAACAACTTTTTAGCATTGTTCTCTAATAAGAGTGTCCCTAGAGGTGTATCAGTGCCTATCAAGTAGTAGGCTTCACTGGGTTTGTTTTCAGGTTAAATCACTTGTGAAATGTCCAAGTAGCTTGATAGACTGTAATCAATGGCATCAATCCCTATACAGGTCCCTTAGTACCTAGGCTGCATGTGGTTGAGATTGTTCTGCCAGCTAGGAGGAAGTTATTTTAGAATCTTGCAGCTTTGTGGTATATCTAGCATTGAGTGGAGGTTAACCACGAAGTTGTTGTGGAGATAAAGTCATGCTAGTGAGGCAGGCTCACAGGAAGGTAGAGGCAGTGAATCTGTCATTGCCATGCCAGGGCTACTCTGTTGGCACCAGCACAGCATCCATCAGTGCCCAAGTCTTCTTTGCTGCCTTGAAGGAGCCTTGGGAACAAGGCCTCCTGTGCAGAGGGCAAGCTTTCCAGCTGCTTTCCCTGCAGCTCTGAGTCAGCTGGGTGGTAGCCCTCGGATCTGCTTCCCAAGGCTGGAGAAGGTGGTCAGGGAGACCCTCTGCCTGCCTCTCAGGGAATTACTAGAATACTTTTAATACTGTCATCTTGAACTGCAGGAAAACTTTTATAAGGCACAATTCTGATAATTTCTATAGTTATTTTCAAAGTATCTCTACTAAGTGAATTCGATGGTCACTTGTATGAATTATTTTCCCATTGACAGATTGGTTTTGCTTCAAAACCCTGCAAGATTTAAAGCTGTGTTAACATACAAATGTTATTAGAATTATTTGAGTTTATTTAACTTAAATTTTCCTATAAATTATATCTAAGTTATAAAAAGATGCCACTGAAATATAAAGAGATTGTCATTTTCAATTTCCTCTATGTACAGGACATGTATATTTTTTTTTTCTCTTTGGAGACAGGGTCTTGCTGTGTAGTTCAGGTTGGCCCTGAGCTCACTATGGTGCCCAGGCAAGCCACTGCAAATTTAGCAATCCTCCTGTCTCTACCTCCCGAGTGCTGGGATTACAGGCATGAGCCACCACATCTGGCATTAGGACATGTATAATTTTGATAATGAAAAACTGTCACAGCTAAGTTCTGTTTCTTCCATTCTACTGATCATAAATAATTTATTGCATAACATTCATATTCCTTTTACATTCATTTCAATTAACAAATAATAGAAGTGCATACCTGTGGAAGATAATGTAAAGGGTTTTTTTTTTTTTAACATAGTTTTGCTTTGTATTTCAGGCTGGGTCTGAGCTCACTATGTAACCCAGGCAAGTCTCAAACTCACAGAAATACTCCTTCCTGCCTCTGCCTCTGCCTCCCAAGTGCTGGGATTACAGGTGTGAGCCATGTGAAGTTTTAATCTATGTGTATCTTGTACAAAAATTCAATCAAGCTCCATGTCTTATGCACCAATTTGCTAAATTACTACATTTTTGTGACCACAGTGTTAAAAATCTCTTCTTTCATAACTTGGAAATGTTAGGTACATGAACTGTGGTCATCATGCAGTTTTTCCCAGCCAGGTACTACCCAGGCCTCACCCTACTTAACTTTTGAAATCAAGTGAAATTGGGTGAGTTCAGCATGGTAATGGCCACACACCCCTTGCCGTTCAGTAAACCATGAGAACGTATTCCCACATTGAACAGAGTGGAGATCAGGATGCTAAGTAATGTAAGTCAAGCAGAGAAACACTTTTTTTAATTTAATCACTTATGTATGAAATTTAGAAAACCAAATATTGTATCTAGATGTCCCCCGAAGCCTCATGTGAGCAAAGGTAGGTCCTTTTAGTGGTGGTTGGATTTGGGACATGCGATATTGAGCTAATTATTTGATGCTGGAAATAAGTGATTGAAGACACTTCTGAAAGGAGTAAAGCCCGCCCAAGGGAGAAACCATGGAAGGTACAACCATTGACAGTGCTGATCCACTTAAGTCTGTGTAGCTCACATCCTGTCACAGATGCCTTGGCTGCTGGACACGGGACCAGAGGAATTAATGTTTGTCTGTCTGGATTTTGGACTTTCTTTGGGTTCATTCCTTTCTATTCTCTAACTTTACCTTTTGGAATGGTAAAGTTCTCTTATACCATTGTAAGCTGGTAGTGTTTTGACTTTCCTTTCCTTTGTACAGAGGTTCATAGATAAGAGTTTGCCTTAAATCAAAGAGGAAACTGAACTTGCATTTTTCAGCAAGGCTGAAATTGTTAGGAACTTGACAATTCTTAGAGATGCACTAACCCCCCCCCCCACCTTTTTTTGTTTGTTTTGTTTTCTAGACTTCTAGTTTTATTTTCTGATTGAAAGGTGATGTGACTGAGAACAGAGCTGTGGGCAGAAAGAAACAGTAGATAAAAGGCTCATTTTTCTCACTCGATAGCACGTTACACATTAGGGATACACGCGGCTGTTAACATGCATGCTTCCGCCCTCAGACTCAAGGAGGCTGTGTAGGGGCGGAGTTTAAACAGCACGGAATTAAGAAATTCAGACATTGCCTTCAAAGTTCTGCTTCCAGCTCTCACTTTTGCGGTCTCTGAATCAAGTTTCCATGCGCATGACAAATAAATTCTGTGCTGTCCCCAGGAACTGCTAGTGCCAGGCTTTCCCTTCCACACCCGTGTGTGCAGCCGAAGCTCACAGCCCGCAGAGGAAGCTTCGTTTCACTGTGAGAGCGCAGTGAGCATCAGCACACTACTGAGGATCCTGGTCCGCTGGACACCAGGGAAGAGCTGGCCGCGGTTGCAGAGCTGGAGACTGTCCTCCCTTCCACCGTGCAGGGAGTCTTCACTTTGGAGCCAAAATACGGCCATATCTTTAAAAGCAAAACGGCTCAAAGTTTCTTCTTGCTTCGGAACTGCATAGCAGGCTTGTATTCAGTACTCGCCAGCTTTTCGCTGCAGTAACACATATCTGGAATGAGGCACTAGAAAGAGAAAGGTTTCCCTCAGCACCCCCCACCTTTTTTTTTTTTTTTTTTTTTTGAGACAGGGTCTTGCTTTGTAGTTCAGGCTGGCCCTGAGCTCACTATGTAGCCCAGACAAGCCTCGAACTCAGCAATCCTCCTATCTCTGCCTCCCAAGTGCTGGGATTACAGGCGCAAGCCACCACGCCTGGCACCTCAGCACCCCTTTTTAATGAAGGTGTGTGCATGAGTATGTTGGGAAGCAGGGGTTCAGTGTGATGGCTTGTGTCTAGATATCTCTTTACAGCATCGTGTGGCCCAGTGGGGCTTCTCAGAGGTGGCTGGATCTAAGGTGTGTGGTGCTGGGATTGAGTGCAATTCTGGGATTTAGGATGACTCACATCGATGGTAAATACTACTCACCCTAAGAGGGAACCTGGACAAAACATGAGATAAAGAGAGAACTGCTTCCATCACCTGCTGCTGCTTTGCCATGGAGTGTTTCTCTTCTTTGGTGCCCTCCGCCGTGACACTTTGCCTTATAGCCCACTAACTAATGTACTTAAACCTCTAGAAATGGAAGCCCAAATAAAACTTTTCTAGTTAACATTCAGTGTTGCATCTTTTGTCTCCAAAAGGAAAAAAGTAATTAAAACATAGAAAGAAAGAATGAAGTGGTGTTTGCCTGATGCACAGAGGATGGAAAACCAATGGGCAAAGGGAAGGTTTTGAGTACAAGGTGATAGGATCAGTCAATCTACAGAGCTTCAAATGGTCTTTAGAAAGGAACAATAATCAAAGCTCATTTTCAAAACCTCCAAATCCAGCTATGTGCTCCACTCTTTCCATTTGCAAAACTGGAGTCCATTTCCTTCAGCAGGGTTCATTTTACAATTTTCTCTGTCGTCATGCCTACCTTAAACCTTAAGGTCTGCTCAGTAATATTTTGTTATGTTAATTGCATAAAACTATTTATGTTTCAGTAGGCTACAGTTTAAATGTGTATACATCTACTAGTTTGAGGTAAGACATGAACCATTTGTAAAAGTATAGAACAAAATGTGTAAAATCCTAATGATAATCTGAATTACATTTATGGCATTTAGAATTCTCCATAAATATTTAAAAGTGGAAAATTCCAACTTTTGTTCAGTAGTTTGCTTTCAAATACCAAAGGTACTGATTATGAATTTCTACATGAATGTGTAATATGTGTTATGTTCATGTCTAAGTATTAAATATTATTTTAAATTGATTTTATTGTGTTATGTTAATTTCAGTTGATCCATACTTTTCCTGGTTAGTTCAATTTAAGAGTTCTTATTTAAACAAAAGAAAATATTTTTATAAAGTGTTTTAAAAATATGTATAATACATGACTTGTCCATATCTTTTGCATTGCTCTTCTGACTCATGTTGAAGTCTACAAAAATAAAGGCCATAATTGAAAGGGAAAGTGTGTTTTTCTAATATCATTTGCAATAAATGATGGATCTAGAGAATTCCTATGATGCAGCTAAATAATTTAATTTTAATTAGTGTCAATCTTAATTTGTTAATATTTAACTCAGTGCACAAAATAAAACTATTACACATGTTTAAAGCAGGTTTGAAACAAGCAATTTTTCCAAAGGAATCTTAGATTTTAATTAGGTAATCTTAATCCTTAGGCTATTTCCATTTTGACTTTGCATTTGAATAAAGAAATTATTTTACTTAATACCTATATTTTGTAATATCTTAATTTCAATGAATTTCTTTTGAGACAGGATCTCACTTTGTAGTTCAGGCTGGCCCTGAGCTCACTATGTAGCCCAGGAAAGCCTCGAACTCAGCACTCCTCCTGGTAGGATTACAGACATGAGTCACCATGTCTGGCTACATTTTAATAATTTGGAAGAGCAAATGTTAAGAAAAATTATTTATATTTTCTACCACATAAAAATGTTCATGAGAATTAAGCTAAGAGCAAACTTTCACTATGATAGAAACTATAATATTTTAAAATTATTGCTGATGAATAGATAAAAAAACACGTGGCTTTCTAAATACCATGGAGTCCTTACTACTCAGTGTAAAGAAAGATAAATGAGACATTTACAGCTAAATGGAGGCAACTTGAAACTATACTCAAGTGAAGTGCTTTGGACACACATATGTAAATATTGCATTGTCTCTCTGGTATGAGAAACTGAAAGGGTAAATGAACAAAATATATAATAGGTAATGTGAAATAACAAGCAAATGTTCAAAAAGAAAGGGAAACTATGAAAGGAAGAGGGGGAAAAGGGAGGGGAAATGATGGAAAAAAAGAAAGAAAACTTATAAATAAGGAGGTAGAGGTTCAAGGGAGCAGAGTGGATTGAGACAAAAGAGGAATTGAGGTATACCATGTACAGGTAGAAATTCCCTTTGATGATTGTGGTCATTATGTATATTTAAATTTTACCATAAAACTAATTTAAACTAACAAGTTACTATAAAAATCATTGCCATTGGGCCAGAGGGTTAGCTCAGTGGTTCCAGCACCTGCCTCGCAAGCACAAGGTCCTGAGTTTGATCCTTGGTAACCACATACAATGCTGGGCATGGAGACTCATGCCCACCAGCCATCAATACCACATACCACAGAGCTGGGTGTGGTGGGTCACGCCTGTAATCCCAGCACTCAGGAGGCAGAGACAGGAGGATTGCTGAGTTAGAGGCTTGCCTGGGCTCCATAGTGAGCTCAGAGCTAGCCTGAACTACAAAGCAAGACCCTGTCTCAAAAAAAAAAAAAAAAAATTATTGCCCTAAACTTTTCTAAAATGCTCTGTCTCCAAATTAACATGTTTTTAGCAGCCATTTCTCAGACATAATACTAATGTTTAGAAGATGTAGAATAAATGAAAGTGAAATAAATGGTCAATAAATATATGAAAAATATTCAGCATCCTTGGCCATTCAAACATATCATAACAATATTGAAATTGCATTTCATTCAAAAATCATAACTATCTTTAAAAAAATCAAATTATTACTTGTGTAGCTGCAGGAAAAAAGAAACACTTCCTTATTATTTCTGAGACTTGTTACCTGGTATAACCACTATACAAATCAGTATGGAGATTCCTCTCCACTCTGAAAGTAGCAATTCCTGGGAACGCAGGTATTCTTCTTCTAGGTAGCAGCACAAAAACAGCTAAAGATACCATATTACTGTACTACATGCATAGCCATTTTATAACAGCAAAATTCAAAATAACTAAATCTTGGAAGCAACCTATATGTCCATTAAGATATGAATGGATAAATAAAATGTAGTATTTATGCACAATGCTGTAGCCCTGTCATGAAGTTTTGCTTCACTTTGAGACCAAAAGTTAGGTTAAATAAATCAGATACACTATCTTATATATGACAGTGTTTCTTTTGTTTGAAAAATATAATATATGAAGTACAAAATAAATGATGGATAACAGGAGAAGAAAAAAAGCCATTGTATTATAACATTACCATTGTATCTAAAGATTCACCTTGATTTGTACCGTTGTTTTTTTTTGTTTTTGTTTTTGTTTTTCGGCCTGTTGATCTAGTTCTCAACCTTATTAATGGTAATTAACTTGAATAAACATGTAAAATAAAAACATCGGGTGCTGCAAAAAAATATTTAAAAATTAAACAAAGAAAGGGGGTAAAGAAGAATTGAGTTGTGCTATGTATATATACTGATTTGGCATAATGAATGTAATCATATCCTGCAAACATGTATTGATAAAGTTGTAAAATTTATCATTTCACTCTAAAAAGCAAATAAATTCATCATAATTTGTAATTACATACCCAAACCTTGCCCTTTTCCATAGATTATACCTTTCCTGCTCATTGGCTGCTATGCTGTCCTCTAGGT
>PVIC010040986.1:0-16365 GCA_004025085.1 Thryonomys swinderianus
GCAAGGTCCTGAGTTCAATCCCTGGTAACTACATATAATGCTGGGCGTGGAGACTCACGCCCACCAGCAATCAATACCACATACCACAGTGCCAGGAGTGGTGTCTCACGCCTATAATCCCAGCACTTGGGAGGCAGAGACAGGCAGATTGCTGAGTTTGAGGATTGCCTGGGCTACATAGTGAGCTCAGAGCCAGCCTGAACTACAAAGCAAGACCCTGTCTCAAATATATATATATAATGTTGGGGGCCTTATGTGAGAGGTCCTAGGTTTGATGCCCAGGTCTGAAATACATATAGTTGCTAGACATCCCTAAATGATAAACCTCTTATCTCTGCAACATTATTATTGCTTCTCTGAGCTGAGTAGACATATGATGGTTGAGTGACTGTGTCAGTTTGAGAAATTTGGTTAAGAGAAGTCTAGCTAAATCAATCCTAGAGCAATTCCGTGCCCTAGGGCACGGGAGAACCACTCTAGTGCTGCTCCTCACCTGGATATTATAAAGGGGACATGAGGAAGGATGGGTTGTTTCTGTTCCTTTGGAGGAGCTCTGCTTTTTCTGGGATGTCTTCTCCTGTCTTCCAGTACAAACGCTCTGCCTTCCAGCACGGACTGTGTTATATCTATTTCTTTAGTAAATATTAACTGACAAAGACTGTGCTACCAGGAGTGGCTCTAGAGGAACAGAATTGTAAAGATGGAATTCTTTAATGACTTTAGGAGTTCCTGGAGTGAGTTCTCTAATTTAATTAGACCTAAAGATGCCATGGTCTCTTCTTCTACTGCTATGTAGAATAATGATAATCTTGACATGAATTGTTTTTAAGTAATGTGTGAGGTAGATCCATTTGATTATCCTAATTCACTGGTTATAAGATACAAGGAATGTAGCAGCTCCACACATGAACATTTTTAATATTTTAGAGGACAATGCTGCTGGCTGGATGGCCTTAGCATCTCTGAACAAACTAGCACAGGAAAATAAGAAGCTCAAAGATTCAAATTCCCAGCTCCAGACACATAAGAAATTTAAAAACTTCTCAGTGCATCCTGAAGGAAAATCTAAGTCACAGTCTCAGCCACAGAGCTGAGACTGCAGAAAGCCCAACACAGCCCTTCATAACTCAATAGGCTGAGCTACAATGTAAGCTTGATGCCCAGCCTCAAAAGGTATGTGAAGCAAAGTGAGGGCACTGATCAGAAAAGAATGTGATCCCATGAACTGTGATGGAGACATTTAGGAGGATCCTGAGAAAACTGAAGATGTTGAGTTTCTAGGTGTTAATAATATTATTTTGCCAGAAGAAGAGATTTCCCTACCCATGGTGGGGAGGTGGCTCCTTGTGGTGTTGCCCTCTTCTAGTATACCCTAGAAACTGATCTTCTGTTGACCAAGCATAATAATGCTGACACTCTGCAGGACCCACTTACCACCTCTAGGCCTATAACCAGGTTCAAATCACAGACATTTCCTAAAGGTGAGGTACACAGTGGAACCCACGAGGAGGTCTGTTATTTTCCTAGAGAGCTTCTTGAGTTTTCCAACTCTTACAAGTTGAGGCCTAATAAGCAAATATGGGAACAGATTTTATGGGTGGGGGATAACACTGGCAAAAACATACACCTGGATCAGGTGAAACTTGTTGATATGGGCCCATTAAGCAGGGATTCTGAATTTAATGTCACAGCTTGTGGACTAAAGAGAGGAGTTAGTAGTGTATTAGCTGGCTGGAAGAAGTGTGGATCAAAAGATGGCCCACTAGGAGTGAGATAGAGATGCTGATGTTCCCTAGTTTGCTGTTGAAGAGGAGATTCAGAGGCTCGGGGATGGGAATGCTGGAGTGGATCCATTGTATTAAACCTAATCCAACACATTGGGATGATGGAGAAAGTGTACCCTTCACTAACACATTGAGGAATGGCATTGTGAGGAAGCACCAGCATCCCTGGGAGCCCTGTCATTGCCCTTCTCTGTATGTCACAGGTTAGAGTGGAGATGGCAGTTATTGAGTTGGGAAATTGAAGGGTAGTGAGCTTGATTGGCTCTTGGAGTGGCAGAGCCAGGTGGCAGCATTTAATCACCAAGAGCAAGGTGCACATACTTACCACCCTGGACAGAAGAAGCAGTACAATGACCAGAATAATCTCACATATATAGACCTATGGCATTGGCTGATCAGCCAGTATGTTCCAAGAAGTGAAACAGATAGGAAGTCTACAAAATTTTTATAAGATTTATATAATTGAAAAAATTTAAGGGCAAATGAATGGAAATCTACTTCAAATCATAGTAATGGAATGACAGACCTTCACCCAGTTCCCAGATGGAGCCAGTTTAATGGATCCAGAACCTTTTGAATGAAGGGGGGTCCAAGTCCCTTTGTGGAAGGATCCTGAAGCACCAAAACTTTAGACAGTCTTTCTCCCACCCTTTCCAGAAAGACCTAAATTCTTTTGCTTAAGTAACTGTACATTATGGGAAAGGAAACATTCACACATTTCAAGGACTACTGGACACTGGCTCTGAACTGGCACTGATTCCAGGGGATCTAAAACATCACTGTGACTTTCTAGTAAGACTAGGGGCCAATGCAGGTCAGGTGATCAATGGGATTTTAGGAAAACTCTGACTCACAGTGGTTCCAGTAGTTCTTCAAAGCCATCCTGTAGTCATTTCCCCTGTTTTAGATGCAAAATTAGGACAGATATACTTACTACTTACCAGAACCCTCACATTGGTTCCCTGACCCATGATGCAAGGGTGACTGTGCATGAAAGGGTAAACAGAAGCCATTAGAGTTGCCTTTGCTTGGGGAAAAAAGTAAACCAAAAGCATTATTGGATTCCTGGAGGGATTGCAGAGATTAGTGCTACCATTGAGGACTTGAAGGATGCAGAGGTGATGGTCCCCACCACACCTCCATTTAATTTAATCCTCTCACCTGTGCAGACAATGGATGGATCTTGGAGAATATCAGTAGATTATTGTAAATTTAATCAAGTGGTGACTCCAACTACAGCTGCAGTATCAGATGTGGTTTCCTTACTTGAGTAAATTAACACATTTCCTGGTACATGGTATGTAGCTCTTGATTTGGCATATGCCTTCTTCTCCATACCTACCCATAAAACTCATCAGAAAAAAATTTGTTTCTAGCTGCCAAGACTCTTCACTGTCCTATCTCAACCCTGGGTCCCAATTTAGTTCCTATGGATCTTGATCACCTTTCTCTTTCCCGTGGTATCACACTGGTCCATTATATTGATGATATTACACTGATTGAGCCAAATGAGCAGGAGGCAGAAACCACTCTGGATTTGTTAGTAAAATATTTGAGAGCCAGAAGATGTGAAATAAACCCAATGAAAATTCAAACCTCCTACCTCAGTGAAATTTCTGGGAAAAACATGTAAAGATATGCTTTATAAGGTAAAAAAAAAAAAAAGACTTGTTGCATCTGGCTGTCCCCCAAAAAGAAGCACAACATCTAGTGGGCCTACTTGGATTTTGGAGGCAATGCATGCCTCACTTAGGTGTCTTACTTTGGAACACTTACCAAGTAACTTGGAAAGCTGCTAGCTTTGAGTGGGACCCGAATAAGAAAAAGCTTTGAACAGGTCCAGGCTGCTATCCAGGCTGCTGTGTCACCGAGGCCATATGATTCAGCAAATTCAATAGTACTTGAAGTGTCAGTGGCAGGTAGAGATTCTATCTGGAGTGTCTGGCAGGTCCTATAGTTGAATCGCAGTGGAGACCTTTAGGATTTTGGAGAAAGGCCCTACCATCTTCTGCAGACAACTACTCTCCCTTTGAAAAGCAACTCTTGGCCAACTACTAGATCCTAGTGGAAGTTGAACACTTGACCATAGGACTTCAAGTACTTTTTGACCTGAGTTGCCTACTATGTGACCTGGGTATTATCCAACCCACCAAGTCATAAGATTGGATATATACAGCAATAGTCTATCATCAAATGGAAATGGTATATATGCAATCAAGCCAGAGCAGTCCAGGAAGTACAAGTAAATTACATTAAAAAGTTGCCCACTGCCTGTGGCTCCTATACCTGTTCTATTATCATGTTTCTCCACATGCACCTGTGGCTTCATGAGGTGCACCATATGATCAGCTGTCAGGGGAAGAGAAGGCGAAGGTCTTGTTTACAGATGACCCTGCATGTTATGCAGGCATTACCCACATGTGGGCAGATTCGGCACTCCAACCCCTTTCTGTAATGTCCCTGAAGGACAATGGTAAACCAACATTGTCACAGAGGCTGGAACTTCAAGCAGTGTACCTGATAGTACATTTTGTCTGAAAAGAGAAATGACCAATGTTTGACTGCATACCGATCCATGGGCTATAACCAGTAGTGTGGCTGGATGATCAGGAACTTGGAAGGAACATAACTGGGAAACTGGTGATGAAGATACTTGGGGTAGAAGAACAAACCTCTCCATATGGGCAGAGGATGTGAAAATATTTGTTTCCCATGTGAATACTCACCAAAAGGTGGCCTCAGAAGAAATAGGATTTAACAGTCAAGTGGATAAGATGACTCATTCTATGGATAGTGGCCAACTTCCTTTTTCAGCCACCACTGTCATTGTCCATGGGCCCATGAACACAGTGGCCATGATGGCAGAGATGGTGATCATGCATGGGCTCAGCAACACAGACTCCCACTCACCAAGGCTGATCCAACTACAGCTGCTGTCTAATGCCCAATATGCCACCAGCAAAGATAACACTGAGTCCTCAATATGACACCACTCCCCAGGGTGATCAACCTGTATCCTGGTGGCAGGTAGATTAGACTGGACCGTTTCCATCATGGAAGATACTGTACTTTGTCCTCACTGACATAGACTCATAGTCTGCATATGGATTTGCCTTCCCTGGAAGTAATGCTTCTGCCTAGCTACCACCTGTGGACTCACAAAATGTCTTATCCAACATCATGGAACTTCACAGAAGATTTCCTCTGACCTAAAATCACATTTTGTGGCCAAAGAAGTGAAGACATGGGCTTGCAGTGAAGAAATTTGCTGATTTTACCATGTTCTTCACCATCTAGAGATGGCTGGGTTGATAAAAGGTAGAATGGTCCTTTGAAGACACAGTTCCAGTGTCAGCTAAGTGACAATAGCTTACAGGCCTGGGACAAAGTTCTTCAAAAGTCTATCCACTATATAGTACTATTATAGGTAGAAAAGCCAGCTAGACATACGTAGGCAGATAGATAGGGCCTGCTCTTGAAAGACCTGCAAAAGACATCCTCAAAGGTCAACACCATAAATGAGGAGCTACACTTCCAGATAGCAGTCACCGGCAGACCTCATTCTCCCAGGATGAAATGTCAAAATCCAGATCCAGCCCTTCCCTGGAATGCAACAATTGCAAAATCCCCAGATAATGGGCAGGACCTTGAACCACCTGGAGGAGTCTCTGGACAAGCAAGACCCTCTAGGGTTTGATTTCTCAATGGACCCTATTCAATCAATTTCAGTCAAAAAGTTGTTGAAGTAACTATGCTTGTCATTTATCCATTGGTTAGTCACAGTTTGCCCATTTCTTTCAAATCTTATTAGTAGCCCCCTATTTTAGACCCACCTCACCTCATGGCTTTGTTCCATAAAAGCCCTCTAAAAAGTGAGGTAGGGGGGTTACCCACTTTCTGGGGCCCCCCTTCTGTCTCTCTTAAGGCAGAAGCTTTCTCTCTCAATAAAATTTTCCTACTCAAACCTCTGTCTTTCCTAAAATTCATTCTTCGATTTTTAGAGAACACGAACTTGCATTTCAGGTGGGGAATTAGGCCTTAACTCTCCTACATCATATTGGAAGTCCCACCGAATAACTGCACAGAGGTAAGAGTTTTCTTTCCTTCAGAAACTCTAAAAGGTTGGTTTTTCTCTGCAAATTTTAACTTTGCTTCATAAAGTTTAACTTTATTCTACAGATTCTGGTCCTTGTTTTTAGTATTTGCTTCAAAAACGGCCTTAATTCTAAATTGTATGTACATGTTGTGTTTCTACTGGGTTGTTGCTTAAAATGCTGTAAAATAGATCTCTTCAGGCTTTTTTCTGTCCCTTATAGAATTTTGATCAAACAATGGTTACTCTGCCAGCCAGTAAACGC
Source organism: Thryonomys swinderianus (assembly GCA_004025085.1). NCBI lineage: Eukaryota > Metazoa > Chordata > Mammalia > Rodentia > Thryonomyidae > Thryonomys > Thryonomys swinderianus. The sequence continues at coordinate 6,143 of PVIC010040986.1, forward strand.
CACTAGGGTGGCTGCCACTCTTAAAGCAGAGGACAGGTTTCTCCAGTTGCCCTCTGGTGAATCCCCACTTGCAGTTGCGGGTGGAATGTTGACCAGATAAGCAATTGGATTCCTTTCAGAGACAGATCTCTGATTGCGTGGAAACAGTGGAAACTGGGGCAACAACTGAGGAACCCTGGCCAAGGCGACTTTTTGGTGGGTTCCGAAGGTTCCCCAGAAGAAACTGGCTCCTGACCTCCCGTCTGGGTAATCAAGAGAGAATCTCCATGTCTTGTCCATACCTAAAAACTCCTCAGTGAGGTGAAAGGGAGAACTTGCCAGTGATCACCAGATGTGCTTTGCCTCAGAGCACCCTGAACGATGCCAGCAAAACCCTTTCATAAGCCTCCGTTACGAGTCGAGTTATGCGGTTGGACCCCTTTTCTCTACCAGCAAGATAAAACTCCATGTGGCATACAGGAGTAAATTCTTTAATGAAATTAGGCTACCTAAATCTTGCCTCCCCTAGATATGGGTTCCAGCTCTCATGTAGACAACAAAATGTTTGCTGATAGGTAATAGACTGAAAAAAACTTTGACTGTGGAATTATGAATACTATATGGTAATATCTAGATTTTTTAAGTGACTTAAACTTTAGACTTTCTCTTTGATAATAATAGTCAGGTGACTTCTTTCAGGGAGCCAAGTTAAAGACTTTAAACAACTGTCTGCCTGACCTGTATATGTGTCTTTACATGATACATAAACAAAATAGGACTCTAGATGGCCTTTTTCTTTCTTTAGGCATGTGTAGGAAGTTGATAAGGGTATCTTTACTGACTTGTGGACTATCTAGATGTGTTCTCCTACAAGAGTGTTCTGATTCTGTCCATTAACCTAAGCCCCCCTCTTTCAAAGAAACAATAAGCAGTTGGTCGAATCTTTTAGTTTCATCTTATTCCAGTTTGTCAGTGACAGCACTAAACAGTACAGTCTATAGCACACTAATAATGGTTCAAAAAGACATATTTTACATACCTCCAGTTTGCCAAGGCAGGCACTGGATGGAATACAGTCTGAGCACCCTAAAAGTGCTCACTAGAGTAAGGGAGCGAATTCCCAGGAGAAAATAAGGTCAAGTGCTGGTAAGGGTAGCTAATTCCAGTCTGACTTATTTTCTGGGTTTCTTCTCTTCAGTCGGTAGCTACCTACCCTGGAGTAGAACCTCCAGTTCACCAGCAGTGGCACTGGACGAGGCACAATAAAACAGAAACTGATAAGGTGCCATGTTTCTGTTACAGATGGGGAATTCCATATCCAAGTCCCTTACTCCCTTGAAATGTGTTCTTAAATACTGGAAAATGTTCGATCCTCACTTGCTGAAGAAGAGCAGCTTAATATTTCTCTGCACTTGTGCATGGCCTACTTACCCCCTAGAGCCAAGATGGAAAGAAGAGGGAAGTATTAATTATGATACTATTTCACAACTAAGATTATACTGTAAAGAAAAGGGAAAATGGACAGAAGTACCATATGTTGAGATCTTCTTTGCATTAAGAAATAACTCCTATCACTTCTCGGCCTTTTGGCTAAGATCAAGTGCATTAAGAAATAACTCCTATATGTGTTCAAAATGTAAATGTGAGCCTCAAGAAAGCCAGACAGTTCTATCTCCTATCAGTGAGGCTTCCCACCCTCGTCTTTTAAAATCTGAGGGCAAAGTTTCTAAGGATACTCCAGTTAAGATACCACCTACTGAGGTAGAAATTTCTAAAATAACAGCTACTGAATCTCTACCTACTGAGACAAAAGTTGTTCCTTCTTGTCCTGTGGAGCCTGAGACCCCTCCTCCTTATCCTTCAGGGCTTGAGAGTAAGCCAGCCATAATACAACCCTCCACTGGGCTGTATCTCCCTCTGGCCAGACTGTCATCTCCATGGAGGAGCCCTGGGTAGTTATAACCATAGAGGGAAAAGAAGTAAGCCTGCTGCTGGACACTGGTGCCTCTCTCTCGGTCCTTCTCTCCAATCCTGGCCTCTCTTCCAGCCATCATACTTCAGTGAAAGGAGTCACAGGCAAGGAGGTAATTTGCTATTTCTCCCAACCCCTGGGCTGTAACTGGGATGGCTTTTTCTTCACTCGTTGCTTTTTTATTATGCCTGAAAGCCCAGTTCCCCTTCTTGGGCGAGATATTTTATTCTGTTTAAATACCATAATATATATGCATCCAGGACAAGTACTTGTAGAGACAGAAATAAACCCTGAGGTATGGGCAACTGAGGGTAAGATAGGCAGAGCAGTTAAAGCTGCTCCAGTACAGATACATCTCAGAGATCCTACTATTTTTCCTCACCAGAGACAATACCCTCTAAAACCTGAGGTAAAGAAAGGATTATTGCCTATAATTGACAATCTAATAAAGCAAGGCTTGCTTAAGGCCTGCAATAGCCCATGTAACACTCCAATCCTGGGAGTTCAAAAGCCTAATGGAAATTGGAGACTAGTACGAGACCTGAGATTAGTAAATGAAACAGTAGTGCCAATCCACCCCATGGTCCCGAACCCATACACTCTTCTCTCTCAGATCCCAGAAGTTGCTAGTTGGTTTTCAGTGCTAGACTTAAAAGATGCTTTCTTTTGTATTCCTTTATATCCAGATTCTCAGTTTCTCTTTGCCTTTGAAAATCCTTATGGTCAGGCCTCTCAGTTGACATGAACTGTTCTTCCCCAGGGATTCAGGGACAGCCCTCACCTCTTTGGACAGGTGCTTTCTCATGACTTGGCATGTTTTGAATACTTCCAGGTCACAGTATTACAATATGTAGATGATATACTAGTATGTGCTTCTTCAGAAGAACTTTGTAGCCAAGGCACTCAGGCTGTGCTAAATTTTCTAGCAGATAGAGGTTATAAGATTTCTAAATCTAAGGCACAACTTTGCAGCCCCAAAGTAAAATACTTGGGCCTTATTATATCTAAAGGAACTCGGAAACTGGGAAAAGAAAGAATTGAACCAATTCTTTCCTACCCACAGCGAAAAACTCTAAAACAACTTAGAGGATTCTTAGGAGTTACAGGTTTTTGTCGCCTTTGGATAGCAGGGTATGGTGAAACTGCACGACCCCTCTATCAACTTATAAAAGAAACCCAAAGGTCAAAAACCCATATTTTAACCTGGGAACACAATTCCCAGGCAGCTTTTAAACAGCTCAAACAAGCCCTTCTAAGTGCCCCAGCACTGAGCTTGCCGACAGGACAGAAGTTCAATCTATATGTTGATGAAAGGTGAGGCATAGCTTTAGGAGAGCTTACACAAGATCGAGGACCTGCTGAACAACCTGTAGGGTACCTAAGCCATGAGTTAGATCTCGTAGCAAAAGGATGGCCTGCATGCCTCAGAGCCATGGCTGCAGTAGCTCTCTTGGTGCCAGAGGCATCCAAACTGACCTTAGGTAAAGGTCTTATCATATATACACCTCATAATGTGGCAGGGCTTCTTTCATCTAAAAGGAGCTTATGATTATCAGACAGTCACCTTCTTAAATATCAGGCCTTACTCTTGGAAGGACCAACTGTTCAAATAAAGACATGTTCCTCCTTAAATCCTGCCATGTTTTTAACAGAAAAAGAAAAGGGTAAAGCTGATAGACATGATTGTAAACAGAGAATTCTACACTCATATGCAACCAGAAAAGATCTATTAGATACACCCCTTGTTAATCCTGACCTGAATCTCTTTTGTGATGGCAGCTCTTACATAGAAAATGAGATTTTAAAAAGGCAGGATATACAGCAGTGACTCTACACCAGATTCTTGAGAGTTCCTCCTTGTGTCTGGCACCAGTCACTTGTGCCTGACACTAGTATACAGCTAGCAAAACTCAAGGCTTTGACCAGCGCTTGTAAGAGACAAAAAGTCAATATTTATACTGATTTGAGATGGAAAAAGACTGTAAAGTGTTATTGCAAGTTTTAATGTCTAAAAAAGCAAGTAGAAAGGTAGTTGACTGGTAGTAAGTAAAAGAAAAAAAGAAAGTGGTTTTTGTTTTTAAGGAAGAATGTCTGGTTGTGCCAGAGTGTAAAAGAGACAAAGAAAAGCTGAACTTGAGGGACTGTAGCAAGTTGTAGAAGGTTTGAGAGGATGTAAACCTGGCTTTGGTTTAAAATAATGCAAATAGTGAGTTAAAAATATGTTCATAATTTGACAGTATTAAATCAGTTTTAGTAAAAAGTTCTAGCAGCTCTATGGTGATAACTAGATCTGGTGATATAGGTAATAAAATAAGTTGTCCTTCAAAACCAGATGACACTAGAAATTTTAACTGCAGCCCAAGGGGGTACTTGTGCAATTGTAAAAGCTGAATGCTGTGTGTACATCCCTGATCAGTCCTCAAATATTTCTACTGTTGTTCAAGACATCAGACAACAGGTCAATGCTATGTCAGATTCTGAAACAGAATGGACCTTCTCTTTATCCACTCTGTGGGAGGCCATTATAAGTTCCTCTTGGTGGAAACAATTACTAGTTATACTCATACTAGTACTATTGGCCTTGCTATTTGGTCCATTTATCCTTAACTGTTTTCTTACTTTTGTCTCCTCCAGCCTCAAGGCAGTATGCCTACCTAAGATAACAACACGTGGAGTCTATCAAGGGCCTTTAGATAGACCCTCTGCAGAGTGACCCTGACTGCTGTTACAACTACGCCCCTCCCCAGCATGAAGAAGTTAGATCGGTCTTCGTCCATTTGCCCCTCACAGCAGTTCGGGTACCTCTTCAGAGTGGGGAATATTATAGGTAGAAAAACCAGCTAGACATATGTAGGCAGATACCTAGGGCCAGCTCTTGAAAGACCTGCAAAAGACATCCTCAAAGGTCAACACCATAAATGAGGAGCTACACTTCTAGATAGCAGTCACCGGCAGACCTCATTCTCCCAGGATAGAATGTCAAAATCCAGATCCAGCCCCTCCCTGGAATGCAACAATTGCAAAATCCCCAGATAATGGGCAGGACCTTGAACCACCTGGAGGAGTCTCTGGACAAGCAAGACCCTCTAGGGTTTGACTTCTCAATGGACCCTATTCAATCAATTTCAGTCAAAAAGTTGTTGAAGTAACTATGCTTGTCATTTACCCATTGGTTAGTCACAGTTTGCCCATTTCTTTCAAATCTTATTAGTAGCCCCCTATTTTAGACCCACCTCACCTCATGGCTTTGCTCCATAAAAGCCCTCTAAAAAGTGAGGTAGGGGGGTTACCCACTTTCTGGGGCCCCCCTTCTGTCTCTCTTAAGGCAGAAGCTTTCTCTCTCAATAAAATTTTCCTACTCAAACCTCCGTCTTTCCTAAAATTCATTCTTCGATTTTTAGAGAACACAAACTTGCATTTCAGGTGGGGAGTTAGGCCTTAACTCTCCTGAGTCAGTACTATGTCACCCATAGCCATGATTTAGGGATCCAGGAATCAAGGAGTACAAAGGGGAATGGAATCACTTATTACTACCCTCAGTGATCCACTAGCAAAATGTATGCTTCTTATTCCCATGATCTTATGTTCTGCTGGTTTAGAAGTCTTAATTCCAGAGCAGGGAAGAGTTGTACTAATAGTATTATTACAACAATAATACTATTGAAGTGGTAGCTAAGACTTTCCCCTGGTTATTTTGGTCTCCTCATCTCTCTGAGATAATAAGCTAAAAAGAGCCACAGTGTTGCCAGGGATGTTTGACCCAGACTATCAAAGGGAAATTGGAGTATTACTTCATAATGGAGGAAAGGAAGAATACACTTAGAGTGCAAAGGATACGTTAAGGCGCCTCTTAGTGTTACCATGCCCTGTTATTAAAGTCAATGGGAAAGTACAACAAACTAATCCAGGAAGAATGACAAATGGCCAGACCCTTCAGGAATTAAATTATAGGTCACTCCACCAGGGAAAGAACCAAAGCCTGCCCATGTGCTTACTGAAGGCCAAGGGAATGCAAGATTGGTAGTAAAAGAAGGGCATTCTAAACACCTGTTATGATCCCATAATCAGCTACAGTAATGAAGATTACTATTGATGCAGGAGAGTTAAGGCCTAACTCCCCACCTGAAACACGAGTTCCCGTTCTCTAAAAATCGAAGAATGAATTTTAGGAACAATGGAGGTTTGAGTGGGAAAATTTTATTGAGAGAGAAAGCTTCTGCCTTAAGAGAGACAGAAGGGGGGCCCCAGAAAGTGGGTAACCCCCCTACCTCACTTTTTAGAGGGCTTTTATGGAGCAAAGCCATGAGGTGAGGTGGGTCTAAAATAGGGGGCTACTAATAAGATTTGAAAGAAATGGGCAAACTGTGACTAACCAATGGGTAAATGACAAGCATAGTTACTTCAACAACTTTTTGACTGAAATTGATTGAATAGGGTCCATTGAGAAATCAAACCCTAGAGGGTCTTGCTTGTCCAGAGACTCTTCCAGGTGGTTCAAGGTCCTGCCCATTATCTGGGGATTTTGCAATTGTTGCATTCCAGGGAGGGGCTGGATCCAGATTTTGACATTCTATCCTGGGAGAATGAGGTCTGCCGGTGACTGCTATCTAGAAGTGTAGCTCCTCATTTATGGTGTTGACCTTTGAGGATGTCTTTTGCAGGTCTTTCAAGAGCTGGCCCTAGGTATCTGCCTACATATGTCTAGCTGGCTTTTCTACCTATAATACTATTTCTCTCCTAATATTGGTTCTTAAGGATTATTAAACCTATGCTATAATGTTCAAGATAAAAAATGTTAAGAGTAAGCATTACACAAATAAAACCTTCTATTCTGGAGAGAGAATTAGTATGTTTCTGTTCATTTGCAGGATAAGGGCTGGGGATTTAGCTCAAGTGGTACCGCACTAACCTTGGGTACACAAGGGCCCAAGTTTGATCCCCAGTACCGCAAAAAAAAAAAAAAAAAAAAAAAAAAAATTTAAAACATTTGTAGGATAATTCTAAAATGTTAGGCCTAATTATGAGCTCGGCTTTGTATCTGGAGACTGGTTTAAAGAAATGTGTTTGGTTGCCAATCTGATAAGGTGTGGATTGTGATAGCTGTGTGATTGTGTCAACTTCAAAAGTTTGATTAAGAGAAGCTTAGCTAAATCAATCTAGCAATCCTACGGGGCAGGAGATGCACCACAGGGTTGCTCATCACCTGGATGTTATAAAGGAAAAATGAAGCAGGACAGGCTTCTTTTGTTCCTTTGGAGAAGCTTCCCAACTTCACCTTCGCTGTCATCTCCTGCCTTCCACCAAAGATTCTTTACCTTCCAGCATGAATTCTTTGGCCTTCTGGTGCAGACTCCTCAGCCTTCCATCACAAACCTGTTGGCCTCTTGATACAGACTTCCATGACTTTGACAGTGCCAGACCTTCGACTCCATGCTTTGGTCTCCAACATACAGACAGACCCTCTGGACTCTTATCCTACTCTGCAGGTGGCCACTATAAGCCATTCTCATAAATTCTTGTGTATATTAACATAGCTTGTATTTTATCTGTTTCTCTAGTAAATACTGACTGATGCAACATACAACAAAACAGTTGTTAAACTCAGTTAAATATAACATACCGTATTGTTAAATCATTTAGTTTATTTATATGGCAGGCCTAAAATAGTTTCATGAATTGTCTCTACAATTTCTGGCCAAGGACTGTAGTGAAGAAAGCAAAGCTCAAGTGGCAAATCAAGGCACATGGCACCAGAAGAGCTATATATTATGTCAAACATCTATTTCCACAAGAACCACTAAAGTAGAGCATAGCTCTGTGGCAGCTCCAGACTCGTCCTTAAGTATGAATGTTGACCCATAGTAAAGCATCACTGCTTAGCTTCTGGCAAACATTAGTTCTTTGATGAACAAGGGGAGGATGTAGTCTCTAGAAACATGAACTTCTGCCCTTTCCACCTTCTCAGAGGAGATATTAGCCATCATAGAAGGGAGGTTCTTCTCTGACCTCATTTGGGGATGGAATTATTCACCCCAAAACCCACTGCTACACACCAACGTAAGTGACTACAGAAGGAGCATATAAAGAGACAGAATGTGATCTGTGCTTTGTCCACCTCAGAGCAGACACAAGTGCATCCACCCCCAGGTGATCGGAAAAAGCAGCCATGTCTCCTCGGAGGTCTTCTTCAGTGGTGAGTCCTGCCCTGATGTGCTCTGCTCTTTAGATTTGGACCCGATTATATTTTGGGGTTGTGACATGAAATGCTGGACTCTATAGAAATCAATGAATATCGTATATGTCCACTAAGAAAGGAAAGTTTTGGTAGATACTTAAATAATTGTCTGGCTTTTTTAAGAACTGATAGTCATCAGTTTGAAAGATGAGATTAAAACTGAAAGATTGCTATATTGTGGCTAAACCACATAAGAAATATCTCATGATGCTATGCAGCAAAAAAAAAAAGATGTTTATTGACAATCTGTTTCCTTAGTTCAAAGTAAAATAATTCTTCTATAGCAGCTTTCTTTAATTTGTAATAAAAGGAGTTACTATCCTTGAGGACTTGAAAGCTATCGAAACAATCTTCGTTTCCATTATATTTATGCCACAGTCTCAGAACATCAAAACTTTATTTTAGTTAGATATATGTTTAACTATGCTTTGGAATAAATGGGCTTTATGTTTATAAAATATTTAACTTAATCTATTTTGAAATACAGTTTTATTACAGAATCAATGCACAGTTTAGAAAAATATATTCAGAAAACAAGAGAAAGCTAGTTCTCACTTGAGTGTTACTGATACCTCAGAAATTTTCTACAGCCCCTTCTTCCAAGGTGCATATTCAACTTCATATAGGGCTCCACAGAGTGCTAGGGTGAATAATGGTACAGAAAGATATTTCCTCCTAGAAAATGAAGGTCATCTCTACCATTGACCTGACAACAATGCATGTGCTGGTGGGCTGATGACATGGTGTGGCTTGGCATTTTACTAAAATTACTGCCAACAAATATATAACAAACTTTTTGAGTTGATGGCAAGATATTTTGAAAATGGGTAATATTCAATGGTCTTCACATAATTTAGATCATCTAAGTCATTTTTCATTTATCTGAAAATTTAATATAGATTTTCCCAAAATATAGTATTTCTTATGATTACCAACATAGTCATTATCAAAATAAATTTGTCAACAAAAAAAAATCAGGCTAATCCAGTCTCCCATCTTTCTCTTTTTTCCCTTGTAGTTTCAATCATTGCTGCTGCTGAGTCTAATGGTTGCAGTGAAGGCAGGAATACCAATCCCACCAAATCCAGGGTGTTCACCAACTGAGGGCAAGAACTTCCTTCAAAACGTCAAGGTCAACCTGAGCATCTTTAATCCCCTTCCCCAGAACGGGAATTCCAGAAGGTCTTCAGACTACTACAGGCGATCCACATCACCATGGAATCTCTAGTACGTAAGGGTCTCAGATAAAATCTGTGTGCTCTTCCATCTTCCTGTGCATCACACTGCCAGTTAAGTCACCCTGACCATGATCTTACTCACTCAGAAATCAGCAAAACCTGGAAGGGTGATTGTGCAGAGCTGTGATTCTCAAACTTTCATTGTACAGACTGCTTTAAATGGAGCACAGTCCACCCATCTCCTAACATTTATCCTGCTAGAGCTCAGGGTCACTGGCACCAAACATTAACCCAAACTGGTAGTAGTCATTATTTTAATATTTATGAGGCCATGAGTCCATTGTTTATTTGTTCAAAGAACTTAGACATTTATCATAGGGGATTTACTTTTTAACTCTCTCTACTAAACCTGCAGTTAAGAGGACTCATTGAAAATAACTAATAATTGACTTGGGACTTTGTGCTTAACTTTTGGGGGGAGGAATTATAAACCCTGCAAAGATATAGCTCCATTGTAAGGGTGAAAGTTTTCATTGGTTATTTCTACTCTGTATTGAGTTAGACGATCTTGATCTACATTCCCAATACACCTACACTTGCTATGTCCTTACTGTTTTCAATGTTTGGACTCCATCAAGGAATCAATAAAAAAATTAATTGTGGGCCGGAGGGTTAGCTCAGTGGTTCTGGCGCCTGCCTCGCAAGCGCAAGGACCTGAGTTCGATCCCCGGTTACCACATATAATGCTGGGCGTGGTGGCTCACGTCTGTAATCCCAGCACTCGGGAAGCAGAGACAGGAGGATTGCTGAGTTCGCGGCGGCTTGCCTGGGCACCATAGTGAGCTCAGGGCCAGCCTGA
>PVIC010040987.1:0-16434 GCA_004025085.1 Thryonomys swinderianus
AGAGGGGGGGAGGGGAAGAGAGAGGGAAGGAGAGAGAGGGAGGAGGGGAGGACAGAGGGAAGGAGAGAGAGAGAGACTGCCCTCTGTCCCCACGCTGAGCGGACCTCGGCCTGGATAACCACCATTAAACCAAGAGCAGGCCGTCACTGGGAGCCAGCTCTCCCGGCACCTTGATGTTTAACATCCAGGCTTTAGAATTAAGTGCAAAAAGTAAATTCCTGGGATTGAAGCCCCGTGCAGGGTCCTGGCCCAGCACCTCTGCACCTGGGCCCAACTCTGAGAACGTGACAGAGAGGGTGACCACAGCCCCGGGCGTTAGGAAGGACCTGCCTGTCCTTGGCTGGGCCGGAGTTCCGGCCAGCAAGGGTCGCTGCGGCCGGTGGGGGGTGATGGGTCCTGCACCCGCGGGGATGGCGGCCAAGTCCCCTGGGCTTCCCTTCAGCCTGACCCTGGGGTCCCTCGCCTTCCCCCGCTGTGAGCGAGGTGTGAGCAGAGCCCTCTGAGCGTCAGTTCACACCTGGGGTCCCCGTGGGTCGGTGGGGCAATCCTCACGCCCGCGGTACGTACCCCAGGCGGTACCTTCTGACAGCAGAGGCTGAGCCCGCAACCCCAGGCTCGGGACTCTGCGCTGCCCAGCCCGGCTGCTGTGCCAACAGCGCCGTGCACTGGGGACTGAGTGGCAGCCAACTTGTGGAGGGCCGGGAAGTGTTTCCCAGGGCGGCCAGGCTGAGCCGTGAGAGGGCAGTGAAGGAAAGGAATCCACATACGAACCTGCCTGAAAATGTACTTCGACATAATGTCCAGGGGCAGAAGCGCTCACTCAGACTGAATTCACCCCAGCTAGGGAATAGCAGTGTGTTATAAGCACACACGCACACACACGTGCACACAGGCACACAGGCTCGGGTAAAAGATGTCTCCAGCCTGCACCAGTGCAGACTCTGTGTGTGTGGAATTGCGTGTCTTTCTCAAAGACAAAAAGATCCAGTTCTGACTGGAGCTCCATGCGAAAGCAGCCTGCGTCGCCTGGAAGAAATCAGAGTCTGGGCAGGCGGAAGCCGGTCCCCAGGGTGCCCAGGCCGCGACGGCAGCCAGGGCGGGCACCCAGGAGAGAGCTGCCAGGAAGCCCGCCCGCCCTCCCGACGCCCGCACAGCCTCCCTCGGGGGCACGGGTCCTCACGAGCTGGGCCCGGGCGGAGCCTCTCCAGCAGCACCTAGACTGCGGGCAGGACGCAGGGGGTCGCTGCACGCGGGAGCCCGCACAGGAGCTGAGCCCAGCATCCTTGTTAGCTGTTTCCCTCCCTGAATTAAAAAATTGAATTATACACTCAGCCTCGTTACTGAGCCTGTAAAGTTTATTAAAGTTTATCGACCATGTGTACACGCGTCGGGACCCGCTTCCACAGCGGCTCCGAGACGGAACATTGAATTAAGAGCAGAGCTGGCCGCGGCGCGGTGGGCTCCAGCCGAGCTACAGGTAGCCCGAGTCTCCTTCAATTAGACATAATCATCACTCACAGTCAATAATTGTGCTAAGGGCTGCTTTCAAATCTGCGAGGGATTCGCATTTAATGTACTGATTCAGCTTGTCTCGGCCAAATTCACTGTGTACTGAAACCAAAGCAATTTAGTTCTTGCCTACGGCCTTTCTGGCAGTTCATCTAGTGCTGAGCACTGGAAGGGTGCCGCGATACAATTTAATCGGAGACATCTGTGCACAGACAGGACCTTTTCCGTGACGGGAGAGGAAGGGACGGCTAAGCCCTAGTTCCGTGTGAAGCACTAGGCCTTATCTCACCCCTGAAAAATAAAGCATTTAAGATACAGTAAAGAGCCAAATCAAAAAAATTTTTCCCTCCTCGGGTTTCTGAAACACACGCTGGCGCTGCCGACAGCTGCCCGCTTCAGCCACGGAAAGCACTTGAGCCGTGATCCCGGGATTAACCATTTAAGGATATTACACTTATCACCGGCTGCAGCTGACGGCCAAGATCTTTATTAACTAGGAGCGGGAGCGGCTCACTCTTTGTGAGTTTGCAGAAATATGGAAATTCCTTTCTTCGGGGGCAGCCGCTGCTGCGCTTGTCACCCGCTGTGCCCTGCCGAGGGCCTGGAAGGTGAGGTGCCCACTGTAGGTCACGCCATCCTCAGCCTGTGGCAGCCATCGGGCCACTTGGCACGGAGTGGCCTGTTGTGAGGAGGACGCGGGCTGGCGTGTGGGGATGTGGCCGCAGGCCCCGTGCGGGTGGCACCTCTCCACAGCACACGGAGCCCCGGGCTGCCCTTCCAGAGCTGCGGGTGGCGGAAAGGCTCAAGCCCAGAGCCGCGAAGGTGGTGCTGCTGGGGCTTTATATTTATACAAGGAAGCAGACGTGGGGCCTGCACGCGTGTCACTGTGGGGCTGGGCTGGGCAGGGCGGCACACTGAGGGAGCCCAGGTCCCCGCGGGGAGGGCCCGGTGACACCCACTCTTGTGCCCAGATGGCCAAGGGCAAGGCTGGCCGGGTCAGGGCGTGGGCAGCTCGGCCTGGGCAGTTGGGATGGTGGCACTCAGCTCTCAGGCCATGGGGCAGAGCCCTGTGGGGCAGGTGGGCACGGGACGCTCCTCCAGCCACAAGTCCTGGGGCCGCACACGGCTGCTGGAGGCCCAGAGTGCAGGCCTGCAGGGCATGGGGAGGCCTGGGCCACCCACTCACACACTCCACACACATATGCCATGGCCGTACATACTGCACATGTGACACACATCACACAAACATCATACACTACATGCCTCGCTCCCACAGTATGTACAACAGACATACTACACACATCACTCATGCCCGCATATCACACACACAGTGCATATTCATGACACACACATGATACACACAGAACGTACATATCACTAAGCCACCTCAGCTGCACACAACATACACGTACGATACTGTGCATGTGACACACGGTCACACCGCATCTCTCGTGAGCACCACACCCTGACTGTAAATGCACCGCACAGAGTATACACACAACACTCACAACACAAACACCTGCTGGCCACACATGGGACCCCAGCACATGTCCCTGTCCCGTCTGCCTCATGTCGCACATCCATGCATGCACACGCGCACACACACGCACCGCATCTGCCCTCGAGTGCTGGGCCCGCCGCCCCTGTCCTGATCCTTCCTCTCCGAGAGACCAGGGCTGCCGCACAGTGCCAGCGCCACCCCTGCTCACCTGGCACCTCAAGAGAACCAGAGCGGAGCCACGCAGATGCAGGGACGGGTGCTCACCTGGCAGGACCGAGAGGCTGCGGCTGACCTGTCCTTCGGGGCCCCGCTGCCGCCTCCTGCTGGGCGCTGGCTGCGACCCACTGTTCTCCCCAGGTGCGCCCAGCTGACCACCCCGCTGAGGCCACTGCTTTGGTCTCCAGCTGCTCGCAGTGAGGCGGCGGCTGTGGCCCCGGAAGGGTGCGGGACGGCACTGTTGCCTGCACTTTCCGAGCGTGCTTGTCCTCACCTGCGACCACACGGCACCTGCAGACGCCTTTCTGAGCAGGTAACGACCCGCTGGGAAGCCCGTCCTCTGCGTGAAGGTGGCCACTCTGAACACTGATCCAACCCAAGATCTTCTGCCATCGAAGTCACACTTTCAGCACATGCCCACGTTTCTGAGGTGTGAAGTCACACTCAGAAGAAGGGCAGAGCAGGCTCCTGAACAAGGCTATAAATGCTATTGGTTTAGACGGGCCACGCCTCCAGTCCTGCAAACAGTGTGTTTCTAAATAGGAAACGGAATGGAGGCAGGAGCGAGATGGGTCTCCAAGTGCACGCGTGGTCTGCCCCAGAGACCTGCCTAGCTGTACATGAGTCACGTGGTACGTGACATACTTGGCTCAGGCTGGAGGCTGAAGGCCGCGCGGATTCTGTGTCTTTACGAGGGGACCAGAGTTCTGAGCAGCGCACAGCGAGGCTCAGAAGCCTTCCCACTTCTGACCCGCTGATGGAGGAGGAGGCCGCCCGCGAATGGGCGAGAAACCAGGACGGAAGTGCCGGTCCAGCCGTCGTGACCGTGGCACTGTCCACTGCCCGTCCCTGGACCCTGAGGAGCAGCTGGGACGTGCACCCCAGCAGACCGCGTCTCACCTCTGCGCTGCCGGACGACACTGCCCCTGGCCCTCGCCCCGCTGAGGAAGCCCCTCTCCTGTGAACTCGGGAAACAAGCGGCAGGGCGGAGCGCAGAGGCCAGAGCCCAGCTCCCAGGCCGGTGCTGGTGCCCGGAGGGGCCTCGGCCGCTGCTCTGCGGGCCCTCCGCTCCCCGGGCAGCGGTGCTGGGCGCGCACCACCCTCCGATGCGGGACACCGAGGCCGCCTTTGGACCACAGGGACTGCTGAGGGCTGGCACGAGGCCCTTTGCGTCCGCAGGGACGAACCCGTCCTCAGAGGCACCGTCTCGGCGCCGGGAGCGGACGCCCGATGTCCGCCGGCCTAAGGGCAGAGGTTTGCCCCGGCCCAGGTTCCAGGGGTTTCCGCCCAGCGTCCACTGGCTTCGAGGGAGAGCAGCACGGCCGAGGAGAAGCAGCTCGCAGCTGGGCGGGCGAGCAGCGAGGCCGCGAGGGAGCAGGCGAGAGCCAGCCCCTCCAGGCCGCCCCAGCCGCGCCCGACGTCACAGCCAGAACCACGGGGGTGGAGGGGGAGACCCAGCACGCAGGCTCACCAGCGCCGGGACCGCTCCCCTCGCGACGCCGCTGTGAGCACCTGAGGTTGTGGGGAACGTCTGCAGAGGAACCAGAGCGGCCAGAAAGGCAGGCGGGGAGGGAGGGCTGAGAACCCACGGGAGACGCGTCCCGTCCCTGTCCCCGCCCTCTGCAGCGAAGATACACACGCAGCGCTGCGGACGTGTCCTGCCGAAAACAACCTCTGAGCTGGAGGGAAGGATGAGAAGACGGACACAGGGCCTGAAGCGCGGAGGCGCGGGCGCTCTGCCGGGAGCCTGCAGCGCGGGCCCTGAGGCACCTCCCCGCCGACGGCCGGCGGGCAGGAGAGATGGCACCGAGCCGGACGGTTTCCCGGGACCGTGCTGCCACCGAGCGCTTCACGTCTACGGAAAACGGGCCAGGCAGCGAGCGAGGGCGGGGCTCATCTGCAAACAAGGTCACGGCTTGCACAGGCGCCTGGAGGGCCGCCAGCCCATGCCAGGGCCCCGGCACCCTTGCCAGTGCCCGTCCGCTGCTGACAGGTGCGCCCTGCCGAGGCTTTGGTTTGTCTCAGGAACACCTCGTCCAGGAGGATCAGGAAGTCAGTACTGGTCGTCCCACAGAAAACAGGTGAGTCAGCTTGACCGTGTGCCCAGGAGCCCAGCCCAGGCTGGGCACAGAGGACACATGTGCGAGTCCCGGGGCTGTCGGGACAGGAAGTTCTGGTCCTAGCTTCAGCCTTCTGAATGAACAGATTTCTCCTATGGGAGTCAGCACTGGGCCCAAGGCCGACATGTGAGCGCCACGGCCCAGAGCCACTTGCGGGCCGATACCCACAGCGGCACGACTCACCCAACGGGCACGCGCCACAGAAAGAGGCTCTCCGGTCCTGCGTCAGTTTCCTTTCTTTCTTGGTCCTTTTTTAGTAGCAGATGCTGCCAGCACGTGACGGCCCCTTCCGTCACCTGGAGTCGCACGGACACAGCGCGTCTTCACTGCCGCCCGTAAACCTCTTTTCCTCCCTCCGTCTCCTGGTCGCTACCAGCCCTGAACTTACCATGCAGCCTAGCCCAGGCTGGCTTGAACTCATGGTGTCCTTCCTGTCTCAGCCTCCTAAGTGCTGGGATTTACGAGCATGCACCACCCCCCCTGCCCGATTGTTTTATTTTAAAAGAACAATTGTTTGACCACATGCTCATATATGTATTATGTACTTCTTTTAAACTTTGGGACAATTATTTTATTGAAAACAATAACATCATTAGTAAAATATTACCACTACTTTTTAACAGTAAAAATGAAGAATTTTAAAGTTTCTAATCTCTCTACTTTCACTTATAACTTTTTTCCTTGTGAATAAGAATTAATAGCATGGGGCTGGAGATTTAGCTCAGTGGTTCCACCACCTGCCTAGCAAGCGCAAGGTTCTGAGTTCGATCCCCAGTAACCACATACAGCAATGCCAGACGTGGTGACTCATCCCCACCAGCAATCAGTACCACACACCACAGTGCTGGGCATGGTGGCTCACGCTTGTCATCCCAGCACTCGGGAGGCAGAGGCAGGAGGATTGCTGAGTTCGAGGCTTGCCTGGGCCACATAGTGAGCTCAGGGCCAGCCTGAACTACAAAGCAAGACCCTGTCTCAAAAAAAAAAAATTACTCTTGGTTTGAACCCACTTATCCCTTAGCTCCTGACTCTGTAGCCCAGGCTAGCCTCGAACTCAGCAACCTCCTGAATCGACTTAAAACCATTTACAGAAATTTGTCCCAATTAAAAACATCATGTGCCCACCCACCATACTCACCAGAGCCTGCACTGAGTGACTTCCGGCTCCTCTGGGGGTCAGGACTGTGGGGGTGAATACACTGAACTGTCCGCTTTCAGACAGGGACAACTCAAAACCAGAAGAAACACGAAGCCGCGTCCAACATGGGCACTTCCCAAAAACGTTCTAACTGAGGACGTAGATATGAATATTTCATTTCCATTCTCTGACTGCTGAAGAACCTTGGGAGACAGTGTGCAGACAACTAATCTGTACACACAGTGGCACTCCTTACCGACGGGGGATGGGCTGTAGTTCTTCCTGTCTGAGCAGGGTTTCGGGGTGGCGGGGAGCACGCAGAGAAGCAGAGGGACAAGCAGGCCCGCTGCAGGCTGGCAGCCCGAGGTGGCTGGTGCGGCGTCGCACAGCGGGGCCAGGACAGGGGTGAGACAGGCCCTTTCCGGGGCTCTGCCGCTGTGTCTGTCACCCACGGCTCATTCCGGGGTTCACGTCACCTGACGGCTCGGAGCCTGGACCTTGCTTAGGTATCGCTAGAAGGGGCAGTGCCAGCGGCTCACTCCCGGGGAGATCGCCAGCTGACTGCCGTTTGCGCTGCGCAGGGTTTGGATGAGAGTGCGCGCAGTCCAGCTAAACAAACTCAGCTGACCCTGGAGCCGGTTACCTCACTGCTGCTCCTGCGCAGCGCGCTGGCCTAGCCCAGCTCCGGAAGGAGGGCTGAGACTTCGCAGATCCAGCGTCTCGCCCCTGCTGGTAGGGGACGGTAGCCGTGGAACCAGAGCCGGCTCCCCACAAGCCCCCCTCGTGCAGAGTTCAGCCAGGGAATCAGTCTCTCAAATCTGAAATCGTTCCTTAAAAGTGATGGGCTGCGCTGTCTGAGCTGGGTCTGTTTCCAGCTTTCTTCGCGCGGGCGTTTGTGCGTCTGCTAGGTCTCTGCCGCGCGGGGTCAGCCACGGTGAGGCGCTGACACTTGGGGCTGGGAAGACCCGGGACCCCGTGTGTGGAGGAGAGCAAGAGCCGTGGGCCAGTGAGTATGTGGGGGCGGCACAGTGGGGACCCCTAGTGATTTCACAGTGACAGCTACTGGGCCAGTCACCCAAAAGAGCCCCAAACACAAGCCCTCGGTATGGAGCCCGACACCTCTACACCGAGCCAGACCCTCAGCCCTGCTTTATTTTGAAACAGTCTCCGAGCCATTGAGTTGCTCAGGTTTGGATCCTAGGCTCAGACTTGCTGTCTTCCTGCCTCGGCCTCTGAGAGTGCTGGCCCTGCAGGTGTCACCAGCATGCCAGGTGTGCCCGTGTCGAGCGGCCTGATGGGAGGAGGCGCTGTGTCCCCGCAGGGCACCGTGAAAGGTCCCCCTCTCCGCCTCCTGAACGCACCCTCCCAAGCGTGGGGCAGCCCCACGGCCTCAGCTGTCTAAGTCCTCACTGGAGCGTGCTGTAAAGTGCTGCGTCGGGCAGACGGGGTCGCCAGGTGACCTCAAGGACAGCAGCACCCGGAGGGCCCATGACACGAACAGGGGGCAGTGACACCGAGCCCCAAGGCAGCACCGGGCCCGGAGTGACCGTGTCTGCCCTGGTGGGGCGGAGAAGATGGAGGTGGCACGCCCAGGAATCGGGGCTTGTTCAAGCCTGGAAGCCAGGGGGGCCGCAGGGGAGAGGGTGCGCGGTCAGCCCAGGGGACTCAGGGCGCGCCCGCTCTGTCCCTCATCTCGCCAAGCTCGGGCCTCTCCCAGGATGGGCAGTGCCGGGCAGCGTGGCCCCCGGACTCCGTGTCCTCGGGCTGGGCCTCCACGCTGGGCCGACACAGGGGCCGTGCCTTCTGCTGACTGCAGGGAGCACCCGTGTATTTTCCACGGTCTCCCCGCACCCCGCCTTCTCTCCCTGCTGCGGGGGTGCTTCCTGCTGCCCCTTCCTCCTGCCCTGGAGCAGCCAGGGCTGCTTCCCACCCGCCAACCCACTCCTGTGACCTGTTAGCAGCGTCCTGGGCCCACTGCCCAGGAAAGACCGGAGCCTGGACCTCGGTGCAGCAGGTGCCGGACAGAGCCTGCGGCCGTGGAGGGAGCGCGCCGCTCCGGAGGCACCTGGCCCGGAGAGCGGGGACTCTCACTCGGGGTCATAAAAAAGCCTGCACAGGGCTGGAGGGTTAGCTCAGAGGTTCCGGCCCCTGCCTCGCAAGCACAAGGTCCTGAGTTTGATCCCCAGAAACCACATGCAATGCTGGGCGTGGAGACTCACGCCCACCAGCAATCAACACCGCATACCACAGTGCCGGACGTGGTGGCTCACGCCTGTCATCCCAGCGCTCGGGAGGCAGAGACAGGAGGATTGCTGAGTTCGCGGCGGCTTGCCTGGGCTCCATAGTGAGCTCAGGGCCAGCCTGAACTACAAAGCGAGACCCTTTCTCCAAAAAAAGCAATAAAAAAAATTTTTTTTTAAAAAGCCTGCACACAAATGTTTGTAACGACTTCGTTCTTAACCGGCCGAACTGCTGGAGGGCAAGGTGTGTTTAGAAGCGAATGGACGAGCCCACGGACGCCCTCGTGAGGGAAGAAATGATAAAAAGCCAAGAGCTGTTGAGACCCAGAGGCGCTTGACATGTGCTGCCAGGTGTGAGGAGCCTTCCGGGGAGACCCGGCTGAGCCCAGGAATGGGGCTTCCGGAGAGAGAGGGAAGGGCTAGTGGTTCTCGGGAGATGACTGGGCCCCTCTGCGGGGAGCGTGGGTGGGCCCTGCGGCTGCACACTTGGTAACACCGCAGAATATAGAGCACAGAGAGACTCGTGTGAACATGGCCACTCATCGCAGCCCACCGTGAGGGCTCTTCGCTGACAAGGACCACGCAAGCCAAGATACCCACCCGGACCTGCTCGGTGTGTGGGCCTCATGCACCAGGACGCCAGCGGAGCAGGGTGCGGGGCATGGACTCGGTCGATTAGGGGAGGTCTGTCCTCACCAGCAGGGGACAGGTCAGCTGACCCTCTGCGTCCCGCGAGCAGCACTGCAGGCACCTTGGCTCCATCCCCCGAGCTGGGCCAGCAGCTTCTCGCACTGTCACCACTGCTCTAGGTCGGGCCCTTTGGTTCCGGGACTTCACAGATGCCTCTCTGCTGCTCCTCTTACCCGGCCTTTTATCTGGGCTTCTGAGTGGCTGACAGTCCGGCCCCCGGGTCCCCAGGGCCCTGGATGTGAGTTGAATCCCCAGCTCGCTGTTCCCCAGTGACAGATGGCAGACCATGGAAACCATTCTGCATGTATTGTCTCCCCAGTGGGGTCAGTTTCTAGGACGAAGCTAGGTAATGCATGAAGAGCCAGGAAGGTAGCAGGACGAGGTGGCTGACGACAGAGTGTGGGAGCTCTCTGGTCCTCCTGCTTGTTCCTCTGTAATCTATTCCTGTGAGTCAGTGGAGAGCAGACGGAGGAGGTCTCTCTCAGCTCACACTCCTGCCCATGGTCGGCGGCCCCGAGGCAGAGGGCCGGCGGAGGAGAGCTGCTCACATCATGGCGAGCAGGAAGCAGAATGGAGGAGGAGGCCGAAGGAGACTCACACCCGATGACTCCCTCTTTGGCCAGGCCCCACCGCCCAACACCAGCAGCACCCCGATAATACAGATGCCTGCCATGGGCCTGAGCACATGGGGCTTTGGAGTCACATCCAGACAGACTGTGACATGGCGAGGGCGGAGTGTGCGGCCTGCATTCAGACTAGGTGGGCAGTCTGTAGACTACACGGAGACTGTGTGTAAATTGCATGCAGGTCCCATGTGGACCGCATGGTGGCTGTCTGTGGTCCTTATCCGGGTGCCATGTGGACTGCTGTGGGTGCTGTCAGGTGGCGTGGAGGTGTGGTCTGCTGTACTAGGCTCTACAGAGACACCACACAGACTGTACCCACAGGCCTGGCAGCCCTGTTCCTGTCCAGCACCTGCATGGCCTCACGTTGGTGGCTTCATGGCCATGTGTTCCCCCATGGGGGCTGCCCCGTGACACTCTGGGCACAGCAGGGCACTTCTCCCTGGTGATTGGCGCTTTGCAGATGCTGAGCCGGCCCCATCTGTGTGCTTCTTCTCTTTCGAGAGCAGCGGGAGCACGTCCTGGGCCCAGGCAGATCTGTGCCCTTGGGGGCCGAGACGGTTGGCAGCCTCCTTGTGCGAACCCAGCTCTGCGCCGCCTTCCCTGCCGGCCCGGTCATGCGGTGCCCGCAAGAAGCCGTGAGTCGGGAGGGGTCCAGGCCGTCCAGGTGCAGAGAGGCCTCTCTGCGTAGGAAAGTCCCTTCCAGAACCCGAGGTGCCCACGGGACCTGCCTCTGCAGGAGGAGGTGAGCGTGGCCCGCAGGCCCGAGTGGCCCTGGCCTCGCGCAGGAAGGGGCCTTGGTCTGCTGGGCCCCGGGCAGCCTGCGCGATGCAGAGACGGTCTCGTGAGCTCGCCCAGGTCTCCAGCCAGGTCTACGCCGAGGCCCCGCCAGGCGGACTGTGCTCCTACACCGTGTGCACGCCGGCCACCCACGCCAACCTGCCCTCCCCGTGCTGGTCCCCGAGGCTGAGAGCAGAGGGCAGAGAACAGTAGCACTGGAGGGCGGAGGAGAGCAGCTGGAAGAGAAGCACTCGCTTAGGCCGTGAGTCACCCGCAGAGTGACGCCTGCGGCTGAGATTCTGCTGTGAGCCCCGTCTCAGAGTCCAGCTCTGTGCATGGAGCGCGAGGGGTGGAGGGGACACAGGGCCTCGAGGGGACACAGGGCCTCAAGAGGCCGGGCTGCGGTTCAGGGCAGCCCTTGGTAGGAGGAAAAGAAGGCCGTGTTCCTTCCAAGGCCACTGGCAGATCTGGGCACGGCTCTGGGTCAGGTGGCATGGGGGCGCCCCAGATGGGAACGGCAGGGGAGGCTCAGGGGCCCAGTGCGCCCTGCAGGGCTGAGAGTGGCCGGCCGGACGTCACCCATCAGGAGCTTCCATGCTCTTGGCTGAGACTCGCGTCCGGGCGAGAAGGCCTCAGACTGCTCTCAGGAGCCCTCTCGGTGTCCCCGCTCCCGGGACACCTCAGTCTGAGCCACAGACCTGCAAGCGCCGCCCCGAAAAGCAGCTCTGTGCTCGCAGTCTCACTGCTGCCTCGCCGCTTGCCCTCCCTGAATCAGAACTTTACTAAACCCGTCGCAAGGGGAGCTGCATAAAGGCTTCGTGGTTCCGGGCCTGCTGACGGCACCCGCGGGGGCCCATCGCCTCCCGTGCGTGGGACTCCGCGCCCCACGCGCACGCGGGCGGACTCAGCGAGCCGCAGCCTGCAGCCCCGTGGGTCTGCTGAGGCGTGTGTGAGCCCCGCCAGCAGAGGACTGGGCGCCTTCCCCGCGGATGGTAAGCGGTGCGTGCGCCACAGATGATTTATCGCTGTTGAAGGCAGCAAGCCCCTTGGAAGGTTTGCCGAAGGCGGGGCTGGCGCGGAAAAGGTAACAGATGCCGAACCGTTCCTGGACTGTGGCCTCTCAGGGTTAGCCGGGCCCTTGTTCCGTTCGGTGCCGCTGGGCTGATGCCACGTCACCCGAGTGAGCTCCTCCCCACCGACGCAGTGCTGGAGCTGCTTCCGGACCGGAACCTGCAGGCGTGCTGGCAAAGGCTCAGCCTCGGGTTTCAGAGAGCACGACATGCCCGCCCACCGCGCTGGCATGGCTGAGCTCGCGGGGCACAGGAGTCCGCATCCATCCTCTTGTCCAGGAGCCTCCCTATTTGTAGCTGGAGTTTTCAGGCCAATAAGGCAGTGACGCGTTAGCGCTGTGGGGTTACAGTTTTCGTAGCTGTTACTCCATCCCGAAGGTTGCTGGTGAGCAGCGGAGGCGATGCAGGGGCCGAGGGTGCAGCCCCCACGCATGCGCCCAGCTTGCCCAGAAGATGGCTGTGGTCGCAGAACGTGCTGTCACCTTGTCACGGAAGCTCTGCACCCCGGGGCTTGGAGTGAAGAGGTTGGACAGGTACCCTGTGACGCTCACTTAAGGCGGTTTCTGCTGCGCCCCTCGGTGCCCCTTGGCCAGCGCTTGATCCCCCAGTCACTCGGCAGGAGTGAGCCTTTCTACGCGGGCACGGCTGACACCAAGCTCCCAGCCGTGTGTTGGAATCAAGGTTCCCGCCGGAAAACACTCTCCCATGTAAAGATGCACCCAGACACGGCCTCAGCAGAGCAGGATGCTGGAGGCACCCTAGTGCAGCGCTCCCCGCTGCCCGGCCACTGCAGGCCTGGGGCTTGCTCCCAAGCGCGGGTGCCTGGGAGAGGGCCACCCACCTCTGCCACCACAGTGCCGGGTGCAGCACCTGCAGAGGGCAGGGAAGGAGAGGGGCGGACCCCTGGGGCACCTCTGAGGCCGGCTTCCGGGCAGTGTGTTTCCCACTGCCACCCGCCATGTCCCCCAAAAGCCTGGCCGTCTCTGCGGAGCTAACTGAGGCCCACAGCAGCTGCCCAAGGCTGCTCGGGGTGCCCCAAGGCTGCCTCACCCCGTGCAGCCCTATCCTGCCTCTGCTGCTGCTCAGGTCTGGCCCAGCCTGCTGGCTGGACTGTGCGCCCTCAGGGGATCCTGTGCCCGTGCCCGTGCCCATGTCCAGAACTGGGTCCTTAAGAGGTGCTGACTAAGAAGTCACGGATCCGGGCCCCACCACCATGTCCTCACAAAGGAAGCACAGATGAAAGACACAGGCAGGGAGGAGGCCGTGCAGGCGAGCCCAGAGCAGCGCCTGCTCAGGCCGAGGTGCCAGACCCGGCAGGAAGCTCCCAGATTCCAGGGCTCCGGCCCCCAGGGACATGAGCACTGTGCCCACTCTTCGTTCCTGCAGGCCTAGGGGGGCGTCTCTGCCTCAGGAGCCCCTGCCAGGAGCCCCTGCCACTCTGCGTGAGGAAGGGTGGCAGCAGCCGCTGGCTCTTGTGGCCATGACACCCGGGGAGTTAGACGGATGCAATATCTGGGCGGGGGGCCGCGCTGGAGAAGGGGGTGAACAGTGAGCTTGGGACCGAGACATTCCCGGAGCCGGCGGCGCCCAGCGTGCTTTAGTTCCCCTGCAGATCAGCGTCTTTACTCTGGCCTTCCGCGTGACTCTCCTTCCCGGGCTTCTGGGAGTCAGGACTTGACCTCACTGCTTCTCCCTTCCTCGCCCCGACCGGTGGCTCCCGCTCCTCCCAGGCCGCTCCCTGTGCGGGGACCCGCGTGCCAGGCCCAGGGCAGGCTGGCAGAGAGGCAGGTCAGGACGGACAGCCGGGACGGGCAGCCGAGACGGGCAGGGAGCTGGGCGCACTGTCCCTGCCGTGCTGACCCATTCCGTCCCGCGACCAGCCTCCCGCACGAGGAGAGACTGCTGTGGCACTGGGGCAACTCAGAGCAGCTCCAAGGCCCGGGCACCGCGGGAGGTCCGTGGCCCCAGTGTGTACTGGCCACGAGGAGGCCGTCCAAAGCCTGGCGCGGACGGAGAGGGCGCCTCCTGACAACCTGTGCCCGGCTGAGAACAGGCCTGTATGGCAGCCCTGGTGACGGCAGGAAGAGGGGCATCAGGACCCCGGGGAGTCGCTGAGGATTCCCACATTGTCCCGTTTTCTTTGCTAAGAAAAGAAAGTCTGAGCAAGGCACCGACGTGAGAGGGGATCCCGCTGGGCACCGTGACTAGCAGATTGTGAGCTCCACAAAACGTTAACTCCGTTAGGTGCCAGAGAGG
This sequence comes from Thryonomys swinderianus, assembly GCA_004025085.1. Taxonomy (NCBI): domain Eukaryota; kingdom Metazoa; phylum Chordata; class Mammalia; order Rodentia; family Thryonomyidae; genus Thryonomys; species Thryonomys swinderianus. The sequence continues at coordinate 14,144 of PVIC010040987.1, forward strand.
CGCCGCCCTGGCCCAGCGACCACTGGGCCGGCATCAGCCCTTTTACTGCTGGCACAGCTCGCACCGCGCAGAGCCCAGCATGTGAGAAACGGGCGCTGCAGGCCCAGCCTGTGCAGGGCGCAGCGGGGAGTGGCCCGGGAGCGCCGCCCTGGCCGGTGGGCTGTGCGCCTGCGCGTGGTTTCCTCTGGGGGCCGTTTACTCTTTTCGTCCCTCTCCTTTGTAGCAGCGTCTGTGCACACAGCGTGGGATTTTACCTGTGAAGTCCCAGACCCCAAGAATCCCAACTCCGATTTTACTAAGAGACACCTCGTGCATTTCCACTGGCTTCGTTTCCTTCGAGAAGGAAGTTGTTCCGAGTCATCGGATGGCAAAGGAAATAAATCGACAAATGAAACAGGGCGTCTCCCACACCCACCCGCTGGGTGGCCCCGGTGAGGCGCTGGGACCTCTGAAGAGCGGGGTTTTTTCCATCGGAGCGGAGGGTGGCCGCCTGGGTCCCTCACAGGCCCCACTGGGACGGAGCCCGAGCCCAGGCACCCGCTTTCCCAGGTGCCCCGAGGTGGGGCCTCTTTCCTGTTCCTTAAACTCTGAGCAGGGAGGGAGCCAAACACCGAAACCCCTGGCCGCCCGTTTCAATGGCGGCCTGCTCCGTCCTCCTCTGGAGTCCTCGCGTGGCGCTGACCAGGCCGCGCTGGGCCCGTGCGTGAGGGGCAGCCCGCCCTGGCCTCCTGCAGCTGCGTGTGAGAGCCACGCCTCACAGGTCAGGACGCTCAGAGGGCAGGCGTGGAAGGCCCCTCACCCAGAGGAAGACAGGCTGGGCGTGGAAACACGCGTGCACACGCGCTCCCCGCAGAGGGTCGCGCAGAGCGCCGACTCCTGCCCACCGACGCGCAGTGGGAAAGCCGACCGCTCGGGCACACGCAGGAGACCTTGGCAGAGCGGGACCGGGCACCACCATCTTCTACTCTGAACACGGAAACAGCTAACAAATCACGGCTTCCAAAATCATTCGCTGGAGGGCACTGGACAGCTGGGTGAAGGGCAGACACCTGTGCGCTGTGGCCTCCGTGTGTGCCCGAAGCGTGTATGCAGCAGACCGCGTCCCTGATTTCATAGCCAGACGCCGGGCCACTGCCTGGGGCTTCGCAGCCCACGGAACCACGAGCTGAACCCGCCAGCCTTCTCCTCACCAGCAGCCGGGCTCTGAGGTTCCGCAGCAGCAGCAGAAACCCATCTAAACTACCAGATCACATTGTGGCTTCCTAGAGCTGATAATTATTTCAAAATAAAAAGCCAACAGGGCCAGAGATTTAGCTCAGTGGTTCCAGCGCCTGCCTCTCAAGCACAAGGTCCTGAGTTCGATCCCCGGTAACCACATACAATGCTGGGCGTGGTGACTCACGCCCAGCAGCCATCAATACCACATACCACAGTGCAGGGTGTGGTGGCTCACGCCTGTCATCCCAGCCCTCGGGAAGCAGAGGCAGGAGGACTGCTGAGTTCCAGGCTTGTCTGGGGTACATAGTGAGCTCAGGGCCAGCCTGAACTACAAAGCAAGAGCTTGTCTCAAAAAAAAAATGTATTTGGGCTAAGTCTGGTGTGACAGGCTCCTCGGGCCAAGTGCCCTGCGCGGCAACACTGTCATGACAAACCCAACCAGAGAGAGGCAAAATGGGAAAAACACAGGCAGTCAAGCCCCAGAGTCTCAGGGGTTCGAATATCAGAATAGTCCAGAAACTGTGAAATACATGTGCTGGGGGTTACCAGAAAGAGAAAACAGAGTAAAGGGCATCTTTTCAAAAAGTTAAATCTGGAAATGCTGTGACAAAGGTCAGAGACCGTGAGCTCACCCCCATGCAGACAGGACAGGTGGACTTGGTCCCGGCCCACGGTGACCTCGAGAGCCAGAGGACGCGGGGCCGGGCGCAGCCGGCCTCCCTGAGTGGCGTGGAAACAGGCCCGCGGCCTGGGCATCTCCACTCTCAGCGGGAGCAGAGGCGACACCAGGGAGCTGCTGAAAGACCCTCGGACGGGGGGTCCGCTCTCGGGAGCTCAAGGCGCAGGGGGAGCGGGGCTGAGAAGGCGCCGCGTCGGGGTTCGGTGGGTGCGTGTGGCTCCCACCCTCAGACCAGGGACCAGGGGCCGCTGGGACACGAGCTCCGGGCCGCAGCCCAGAGCCAGAGCCCGCTTCTCCACGGCCGCTGCGCCTCAGCCCGAGTGCGGGGTTTAATTCAGAAGAAACAGCGCACACACTAACGTCTTCCATCTTAAAAGAAAAGCGAGTATCACGT